>ML106895.1:0-38133 GCA_003697995.1 Taxidea taxus jeffersonii
AAAAAAAAAAAAAAAGAACCCTCACAAATAAACATTCCCATTCTCCCTTCTGCAGAGTATCTAGTAGCTTCCTTGTTTAAAAACCTCAGAAAGCTCTTACACAGTTTTTCTTAAAGGAAGGGTTTTGTTTTTGTTTTTGTTTTTTAACTAGTCACATCCAAATGATTCCTTGAAAAATCTAGCTCAGATGCCAAGCCGGGGCAGGGCTGGGATATTCCCAGTTGGCATTAGTGCCATCAACTGAAAGTCTGGGCTGGGAACACAGCCTTCTCATCATACACCATGGCACAGGGGATCTGTTTTGACATGGACAGCCAGATGTGCATACGTGTCTGCTCAGGGCTGGGACTCCATGCCCTGCAGTGCGCCACAAGCCTTGTTCACTCCAGCAGTGCTCGGTATGGTGAGAACTTTCAGAACCTGAAGGGCAGAGAATGCAAGAACGAGGCGGCTGTCTGTCTTATGATGTTGGTGTTAATCCCACTGTTGCCAACAGATGCAAATGACACCGACTTTCAGGGTGTGGAGACGAGATGGAAGATCTCAAGCAACACCCTACTCAGGTTGCCTTGCTCCCCTGCCAACCTCCACAACCCTGTGACTGAAATGGCCCATCCCCGGCTCAGGGCTGGCTCTAGCTGTGGAAACAGTGGGATTTAGACATGCCAGTGCACCCCAGGCCTACACCTGCCTTTCCATGGGATGTCCGGCTTGGAGGGGAGAGAGGCAGCAGAGGAAGAAAGCAGCCCTACCTTTGCTGACAGGCCCTCCACTCTCTCCGGCAGGGATGCCTATGTCATACCATCGGGGATAAGTGTGTGCTGCATGGTGAGTTAACCTCACAACTGAGACAGTAACTACTGCTGTGAAGAAACTTGAACCGATCCAACTGGACACCACCTGTGTTAACTTAGGACTCATTTAGAAAATTCCACAGTAATCCATACTACCAGTGAGCAGAAGGCAGAACAGCAGCTCTCAAACTGTGTTCCCTAGACCGGCAGCATGAGCATCGCCCAGGAACTTAACAAATAAAAATTCTCAGCTCTCTCCCCCAAAGACTTACTGATTTAGAAACTCCGGGGGCAGAGCCCCGCGGCTCACTTCATCAATCCACATTACCTATCTGACTCTTGCACTTGCTAAACATTTTGTATTTTTCTGAGCAAAATTTTTGGATACGATTT
Organism: Taxidea taxus jeffersonii; assembly: GCA_003697995.1. Taxonomy (NCBI): domain Eukaryota; kingdom Metazoa; phylum Chordata; class Mammalia; order Carnivora; family Mustelidae; genus Taxidea; species Taxidea taxus. Next base: position 1,188 of record ML106895.1, read on the forward strand.
ACTTCATCCTGTTTGCTTTTTGGGTTACTTTGCGAAGGAAGAAAAGAAGCAAAACTATGAAAATATTAACAGTGACATTATGATATGTATTTTATGTGTATAAAATCAAAGGTTTTAGAAGCCCCCATTCTAACTCATTCGTGGGTCTGTGTAGGTGTTTTCAAACAAGATGGAAAAAAAGCTGGTACATTAGGCTTCAGGAAGCCCTCGCAAAAATGGCGCGCAAAATCAGAGTTTAGAGATTACTTTGCCTCGTGCATAGATCAAGTTTATAAGTAGCACGTAAGCTACGGGACCATGCTTCGTTCTACCCCTTTGAGAGCCCTTGATGCTGACATTTCCCTTATAAAGTGTGCACGTGCTGATAGCTAAAGGAAGAGTATTTTCTCCAAGGCCTCTGGATGCAGAGGTTCATTTAGTGTCTTGAAAACTTAAAGACCTCCATGTGACTGTTGACTGTATTTGGCTGGAGCCCACAGTATGGGTTTAATCCCTGCAGGCATCACTTAGCTTATTTGGAACCAGACTCAGGACTGCATCCTGAGCCAGCTTCTGGCATGCCTGCTGTTGGGTCCAAACCTTGGGCCAAGGATGGGTACGTGACTAATATTCCACATGTTCTCAGATGATCAATCCCAGGCATCCCCCTTGTTTCTGGAACAATGAAACCAAGTCTGTGCAGTGAAACATGAACACCACATGTTCTCATACTTAGAGCCGTTCCAGAAAGTCACCCTTACAAACTCTGAAATCTGCTCTTCCTCCAGGACTTTGGACAATGGCCGCTGCGTTTTCAAATGTCCCTCAGGGACATTTGAATTTCAGAACCAATGTCATCTATGCCACCACACCTGCCAAGAATGTCAAGGAAATGAGCCTTCCAACTGTACTTCCTGTGGAGTAGGTGAGGAAGTCTGGCTCTTCTCCTCTTCCTTTCTTTAAACCTGTTCTCCCACTGGTTTGACTCAGAAGCTTCAACTCTGGGGACAAGGGGTTGATCTTAGAAAGCTGTTCATTGGAGAGTGTATACAACCTTGAAGTTTCTGCTTCTTGTCAGGAAATGAATTCACATTATCGTAGACACAGACTCACTGTCCCTAAGGAGATGAGAGAGAAGTGAAGAGATGTCTTTCCGGAGAAGGAGAAAGGTCATTCAGACATGATGTCAGACATGAGACCGTCAGGAAAGCTAAGATTTGTTGAGTTGAAAGTGAAAAAGCGAGGATGTTAAGGGAGACACATTCAGTCTTCAAGAGAAATATTGAAAGAGAGGCTGTGTCAAGGTCTCCTCAGCCCTGAGCTATTTTATTTAGAAGTTGTCAGAGCCCTACTGTAGGAACAAAGGGATTTTTTCAACAAAAATAGTTTTGTCTCAGCTTTAACAGTTCAAGTTTCTGCTGTCATTGGATTATATTCCATGATATCAAAGGTCCTCTGCAGTTTGACCCTTGACTCCTTTCCAACTTCCCCTCATATGTCTGTCCCCCACTTTTACCTCATGGGGGCCAGATTCTTATTTTATTTGGCCTTTTAACATTTCAGCCAAATTTAAAAATTGGGAAATTTCAAAAAAAACCTTGGTGGTTTGTTTTGTTTATTTGGTTGGTTTTGTTTTGGTTTGTTTTCTCTTTGAAAACTTGGAGCACAACACCGGGCACCACTTGGCCTACATTCCCCAAATGAATGACAGGAGATCAGAGGAGGCTGCTCTCCCCACCACTCCCTATTGTCTCACTGATCCCAAGGCCATTAGTAACCACCACCATCATGCTCACAAGTTTGTTTTTTTTTCCTGGTGGAAGAGAACAATTTATCTTTATTCTTCCTTGTAATATAACCAAGAAAATGGAAGACCGAATTGTGAGTATCATGCATTTGTAGGAAAATGGGAGATAACACATTTCTTTGTGTAAACTAAAATTGTTTCTTTGTGTTTGTCATGTAAACAAGGTAGATCTATGTCAAATTCTCTCTCTGGCCTGCTGCTTCTGTTTCCTTCCTCATCTATAAGATGGTGATAATGGTTTTCTACTTTTAAGATAATAAAAATAAAATGAGGTTAAATGAGATAAAATAACAAAGCACTTAAACAGGGCTGGGCACATAAAAAGTACTCAATAAATATTAAATACTACCTTACTATTACCACTACTACCACCACTGTTATTGTTTGTACCTACCTACTCCTGTGGGCATGCGAATTTCCCTAGCTGTTCAAAGACTCACTGGAGATGTTCCTCACTTGTTATCTGCCTGACCTCTATTTATTTTGTAGGTCTCAGTTTCAACATCATTTCCTCAATGAGGCCTGTCCCAATTTCCTTGTCTCAGATGGGACCTTTCTATATGTGCATCCTTGGAGCTTCTGCTTACCCCTTTACAGGCATCCTCAATCTCAATAGCTATCTAGTCCATAAGACTCTATGTCCTATAAAAGCAGTGAATGGTTTCTACCTAAGCACTAGCTTTGAGCACTGGGACAGCATGCAGCGTGCACAGTATAACTGAATAAATGAATGGTTCAGTAGCAGGTCAGTACCAGCAACCAGGGTAACTGGATTCTAGTTCCTGCTTTGTGACTAATGAACTCAACATTAGTCCTGTTTCTTCACCTCTTTGTGTCTCTCCTTGTTAATTAAAAAAAAAAAAAAATGGGGCTGGAGGTGACACATAGACAAGATAGCATCTAAAAAAATCCTTTTCACATTTAAAACACACTGACTCTTCATACATAGTCCAAAATTAAGGATTCCCTTGAATACTGAACAAATGTCTAGAATGTTCTAAGCATCCTACAGTTACTTGGGCCAATCCACACAAAAGATGCTTTGACACTTCTCTATTTTTTGTTTAAAAATCTATGTTTACTCCCTATCTTAATAAAAGTTCACCTGTGGAAGTTACTACACATAGTGGTCATGCGACAAGACAATAAATGATTGTATGATGCTTGCCTTCAAGGAGTTGACAGCCTAACAGAAGGATCTGTGCTCATGGATTATAAAAACAAGAAAATATTAAAGACTAAAGAAAGGAAGGAATCCTACCACAAGTCAGAGAAGAAACATCACCTTCAGCTCTAATGAGCAGAAAAGCCTTGCCAGAGAGGGCATTGTTGAGCAGGCTCTGATTCCCCTCCTCTGAAGAGTATGCTGTCCCTAGGACATACCGGAGCACGGCCAAGACAGGAAACAGTGGTAAAGACAAGGGATCCCTGACCTGAGGCAGTTCCATATCAACAGGCATTAATACTGAGGGACGCTTAGGTGTCAGTCAGGCCTCTAATTCTTGGTTTTGGCTCAGGTCATGATCTCGGAGTTATGGGCTCAAGCCCTGTGACAGGCTCCACGTTGGACACAGAGTCTGCTTGAAATTCTTTCCCCCTTTCTCTCCCTCCCCCTCTGCTCCTCCCCTTGCTCTCTCTCTCTTTTTCAAATAAATATATAAATATAATTGTTTAAAAAAAATTAGAAGGCTGAAATCCTCTGGCTACAGGGTGCCGCCTACACACGAGTGCCTCCTACACACATGAGTGCCTCCTATCAGTTCACAGAAATTTCGCCTTTGCTTAATTGTAATTTTGTTAAGATTTAGGTCTGAATCCTTTTTGGAAATACAGACCTCCAGCCCTGGGAGTGAAGATTCCCTCTAATGTTCTTGTCCAGATTTGTCCTCTACAAAATTGAACCCAAAACTAAATTCGACCAATCCCACAACAGCTATAGTAAGAAAAATGTTGAAGTAAACTTTATAAAGTTTATTTTCAGAATCTCTCAGCCTTTTTTTTTTTTTAAGATTTTATTTGTTTCTTTGAGAGAGAGAGAGAGAGAGAGAGAGAGAGCATGAGCAGGGGGTAGGTGCAGAGGGGAGGGAGAAGTAGACGCCCCACTGAGCAGGGAGTGCATCGTGAGACTCAATCCCAGGAGCCTGGCTCTTGACCTGAGTTGAGGGCAAACACTTAACTGACTGAGCCACCCAGGCGCTCCCTCAGCCGTCTTCACATAGGTCCACATTCTCTTCTAATGAAATTAGCTGCTCTGGAAACAGCCAGTGGCTCTTAAGTATAAACGAAAGCCAGTCTTGGAGTTTCTTGCACTTCCACTCTTGTCTCATATTATCACATGAAAGGTTTGCACCTAACAAAAATACCAGCCCTTCTGTTACTAGAACCAGCTTCTCTTACATATTGTCACAATAATTTAAATTCTGAGACTCTGGTCAAGTAGCCAAAAATGTATGCATGGTAATTTAAATCCATGGGACATCCAAATTGCCAGTGAAAACTAAGTGAGCTGCCACACTACCCAGGCTATTAGAAATTTGAGCACATCTTGGGGTAATTCTAGACCAAACCTGTGGGAAAATCTGCCCATGATCAAGGCATCTAAATTAACGCCTTTATAGGGTCCGTGTATTTTAAATACCAAGACCATCCAAATCTGTTTTTTTAACTCAAATGGCAATACCCAAAGTGGTTCAAATAATAAAGCCATGTCTGAGCAATACAAATGGGATTGGAAAACATTTCCTCTGGTATTGAAACCCATATTGTTAATTTTTTTTAGATTATTGATCCAGTCGGTTACGTTAGAAAAATAGGAATATTGCTAAATATTAATGCACTTAGCCACTCGATCATTCATACAACAAATATGTATTTAGAACTCGGTATATGCCAGGCTGTCCCCAAGCCTCTGGATCCTGAGGTGATATCATGTGAGGGTGTAGGGGACGGACAGCAACTGCTGAATGGAGGAGGGAGTAACTTCTCACTGTTCTCCTCTGATCTTCCTAACTGTATCTCACAAGTTTGGCCCTCTGAAAAACAGGATCTTTTCTGAATGAGTCTTGGTGGAAATGGGGTTTGCTAGGGTTTCGTAAAGTGTCTGAGGAGAACATAGCTTGGAATGTTGACCCTTTTGTGGTGTCAAGATCCCACGTTCCACCGGGTCAGGGGTTTGGGCTCCCTATCGACCTGCAGCTGTAGAATCCCCAAATGCACATTACATCCTCCCAAACACTCGCATTCCCTTAAAGGAGAATGTTCTTCCAACTCAAACTTGGAGAGGGCTGACACTTTGTTGCACCTCCCTAGGGAAGTCCTCTTTATTGCCTTTGTCCCATGGGAACCAGCAGACTTCTGGTTGGAAATCACAAACACTACAGAGGTAGCTTCAGAGCCCATAATCCAAGGGTGTGATTTTTAAACTGGATTTGAACTAGGGATTTAGTTAAGGACAAAACACCGGGTTAGATCATTTGAGAGCGCCAAGTTTAGGGACACAGAAATACTTGAATGTTGGCAAGGACTATTACACTGATGTTAAGATTCTGCTCTTGCAACATGGGGTGAGTGATATCTTTATCCACAGATTCAGCAGCCTTGCACCTTGAAGGTCAATGGTTCTGGATCTCCATGTAGAATATCACGAGTGAACACTAGCCCCGGTTATTTTGGGAAACACAGGTCAGCTGTTCTGTAGAAGCAGGAGCATATGGGAGACCTGATCCAGAGAAGACAGATAGCCTACACATACTCAGCACAAACAAAAACTCCAGGAGGACGAGGGCAGCGGACCTCTAGGCACATTTCGTTCATCTTGTTTTATGTGTATATAAACTGATTCTAACCCTTTGTCATTCAGTGTGAGTTTATAATTGGTTCGAATTTTCTATTCCCTCCAAAAGCAACTTTCTGTAGTTTCGTATTAGACATACCGCTAATTCTTTCCATGTAGACTCCAATGTTGACAGAAGCTCAGGACTCCCAAAAATCCATTTAAGGAGTCAAAAAGGTGACTGTCTTCCTACGCTGTCATCATAGGAACTGGCAGCCATGCAAAAATTCAGACTTTTGGACAGTTAATACAAGTGTGTGATTTTGAGAACTGAATTCAAAATCATTCTAAAAGTCGGGACTCTCACAGAAACTGTTCTATCAGGAAGCATTTGTTTATTCTCATAGAATCTCTATAGCTCCCAAGTCTGAGAGCTTCCACAGAAACCAAAAGGAGCCCTTGGGAAAGTTAAACACTTTCTGATTCATAGTTACTCAGAGTGTGGCTTCTGCTTTTGCAGCGACATCCCAGATGGTAGTCCCGACTCACTCAAATGTACAAAATATTCAAAAATTATTCCCTGCAATGAAAACTTCTCAACTATAAGCCCAAGATTTGGAACTTTTTATTAAATGCATTCTTACACTCCTGGTCCCCCAGCAGCCAAATTACTCAATTACATCTTTCTTTAAAACAATTTTTAAATCTTAGGTTATATTAGTTTCACAGTTAATTTTGTACCTTTTTCTTCTTTTTTGTTGCCCCTCCATCTGTTCAGATAAGCATGGCCAGGAGCGCTTCCTATATCAGGGGGAGTGTTGGGAGAGCTGCCCAGCAGGCCACTACCCTGCCGAGGGGCATACCTGCCTGTCCTGCTCAGACAACTGTGAACTTTGTCACAGTGCACACATCTGCACACAATGCATGGATGGCTACTTCATAGTGCCCAGCAACCATACCTGTCAGAAGTTGGAGTGTGGACAAGGTAAGGCTGCTCTGGGCCAGGCTTATACCAGAAGGTAGCATGAGGAGCTCTACACCTTGATGGCTTTGAGATTTGAGTTGACCTCCTTGGCACCTGGGATGACTTTGTGTGACTATATGTCCAGTGGAGACACTGATGGCTGTTCCTCCCTCTTCCTCCACACACCTTACTCTGGGTCTCTTCAGACACATTCCAGAGACATAGGAATGCAGCTTATCACAGAGACACTGATAGTGAATCAAGGGTTTGTTGGCGGGATATAATGGAGAGAAAATCAAATCAGAATTTGAAGGTCCTGACCAACAATTTTCTCCTTTCCTATTACTAGTTATGAGACCCTGTGCAAAATCAGTCTAATTTCTCTATGCCTTTTATTCTTCGTGTGGGAAAGGGTGAGCATTGCACCAAGATGGTTGCTATGAAAAGTCGATGAGAATAAGCTTACCTAAAGCTACTTGAAAATATGAAATGTCCTATAAATCATATGTGTTATTGCTACTGCCCAATTCTGTATCTTACATGGGAAGGAGATTAAAAAACAGGACTTACAGTTTTTGTTCTTTTCCATGTAAGAATGCTACAGACTTTCTCTGCTCTGTATAAGAATTATGCCTGGTCTGGGGCTAAAAAGAGCTCCAACATGTTTCTAGAACAATTAAGACACATTCCTTTTTCTGTTTTATGTTCACTAATGTAGTATAGGAGTTAAATCTTGAAAAAATAATTTGGGAAAGCAGATTTAAAAAGACAGAGTCTGTTCACTTATATACCCAATTCCATATTCCCAGAAATGGAACTTATTTTTTTAATGAATAAAATCTACCATCTTGATGTCAAAACTAGTTGCATGGCATATAGTCCAACTTATTCTGTTTTTACCAATCAAGCTGATCCAACCTATTAAATTAATGGAAAGAGATAAAAAGGGGGATTCAGGGTGGGGGTGTAAAAAGACTTTGAACTCATCTCTTTCTACAGATACTATAATTTTTTTTTAAAGATTTTATTTATTCATCTGACAGACAGAGATCCCAAGTAGGCAGAGAGGCAGGCAGAGAGAGAGGAGGAAGCAGGCTCCCCGCCGAGCAGAGAGCCCGATGCGGGGCTCAATCCCAGGACCCTGAGATCATGACCCGAGCCGAAGGCAGAGGCTTTAACCCACTGAGCCACCCAGGCGCCCCCAGATACTATAATTTTATGGCTAATGCAGAATAATTTCCTCCCAAAAGGACCTGAGAACTAGATAAATAGAACCTCTAAAACTAAAGATAAAAGAGACATATCAAGGGGAACCTGGGTAACTCAGTCAGTTAAGCACCGAACTCTTGGTTTTGGCTCAGGTCATGATCTCACAGTCATGAGAACAGGCTCTGTGATGAGTAGAGAGTCTGCTTCGGATTCTCTCTCCTTCTCCCTCTTTGCTCCTCTCCCAACTCACTTGCACTCTCTCTCTCTAAAATAAATAAAATATTTTTTAAAAAGAGAGAGAGACACAACAAAACACAGAAAAGCATTCAAAGAAATAATGGTTAGAAACTTCTCTAACCTGGGGAAGAAAACAGACACCTAGGCCCAGGAATCCCAGAGAATTCCAAATAAGATGAACCCAAAGAGAACCATACCAAGATACATAATTAAAATGGTAAGAGTTAAAGATAGAGAACTAAAAAGAGGTACAGAAAAACGGTTTCTCTAATGTACAAGGAAAACTCACATGCCTATTAGCAAATTTTATAGCAGAAACCTTACAGGCCAGAAGAGAGTAGCAGATTCAAAGTGCTGAAAGAAAAAAATTTCCAACCAAGAATTGTCTACTTGCAAAGGTTATCATTCAGAATGAAGGAGAGGTTAGGAGTTTTCCAGATAAGCAAAATCTAAAGGAGATCATCACCACTAAAACAGCTTTACAAGAAATGGTAAGGAGATTTCTCTAAACTAAAAAGAAAAGACACTAATAATATGAAAACATATGAAAGTATTAATCTTATTGGAAAAGGTATGATAAAGGCAGTGAATAGTGAATCCATCACTTACAAAGCGAGTTTAAGATCAAAAGACAAAAATAGTAAAATTAATTAAAATTAAAATAATTATGGATGCATAAAGTTAAAAGATGTAATGCATGTCATCAAAATTATAAAATGTGGAGCTTTGGAATGTGTTCAAAATTAAGTTGCTGTCAACTTTAAAAAACTTCTTATATACGTGGGATATTATATGTGAACCTCATGGTAACCACAAAGAAAAAAAAATAGTAAATATTCAAAAGAAAATGAGGAAGGAATCTAAACATAACACTAAAGAAGGCCACCAGACCACAAGGGAAGAGAGAGAAAAAAGAAACAGAGAGGAACTTCAAAAATAGCCAGGAGACAATTATCAAAATGACAGTAAGTATATACTTACCAATAATTACTTTATATGTAAATGGACTAAATTCACCATTCAGAAGATACTATATAGCTAGAGCTATCTTGAGAAAGAACAACAAAGCTGGAGATATCATATTCCCTTACTTCAAACTATACTACAAAGCTATAGTAATCAAAAGAGTATGGTGCTGACACACACACACACACAAAAATTAGACATGTAAGTTGATAGAACAGAACTGAGAGCCCAGAAATAGACCCATGCATATATGGACAATTGATTACGATGAAAGAACCAAGAACATACAAAGGAGAAGAGTCTTTTCGATAAATGGTGCCAAGAGAACTGGTGAGCTACATGCAAAAGGATGAATGTGGACCACTTCATTGTACCATACACAAAAATTAACTCAAAATGGATTAAAGACTAATCTAAAGAAGATAAACTGATGGCCAATAAGCACATGAAAAGATGTTCAGCATCACTAGTTTTTAGGGAAAAATAAATCAAAACCACAATGAGATACCACCTCATACCCATTAGAATGGCTATTATCAAAAGACAAGGGACACCTGGGTGGCTCAGTTGGTTGGGCGGCTGCCTTCGGCTCAGGTCATGATCCCAGCGTTCTGGGATCGAGTCCCACATCGGGCTCCTTGCTCAGCGGGGAACCTGCTTCTCCCTCTGCCTCTGCCTGCCACTCTGTCTGCCTGTGCTCGCGTGTGCTCTCTCTCTCTCTAACAAATAAATAAATAAATAAATAAATAAATAAATAAATAAAAAAGACAAGAAATCACAAGTGTTAGAGAGAATGCAAAGAAAAGGAAACCCTCGTACACTGTTAGTGGGAATGTAATTTGATGTAGTCCCTGTTGAAAACATATGGATATTCCTCAAAAAATTAAGAACAAAACTACCACATGATCCAGTTACAACACTACTGTGTTTTTATCCAAAAAATAAGAAAACACAAATTTGAAAAGATATACTCATCCCTGTGTTCATTATGGCATTTACAATGGCCAAAAAACTGAAACAAGCTACATGTTCACCAGTAGATGAATGGATAAAGTTGATCCATTAAAAAAAAGAATAAAATGTCGCCATTTACAATATGGATGGACCATGAGGGTATTATGCTAGTGGAATAAATCAGGAGAAAGACAAATACCATATGATTTCACTCATATGTAGAATCTAAGAAACAAAACAAACTGATAGATACAGAGAACAGACTCATGGTTACCAGAGAGAAGAGGGTGTGGGCTGGGAGAAAGGGCTGAAGGGGGCCAACTATAGGGTGATGGATGGTAACTGGATTTTGAGGGTGATCACTTTGCAGTATATACAGATATCAAATTATACTGCATACCTGAAACACATAATTTTTAAAATACATTGAAAAATACTCTGAAAATAAAAATGTGATCTTGGAAACTTAAAAAAAAAATCATAGAAGAAAGGCGTGGGGGGGGGGGACACCTGGGTGGCTCAGGTGATTAAGCATCAGACTGTAGATTTTGGTTCAAGTCATGATCTCATGGATAATGAGATCAAGCCCCACACTGGGCTTCATGCTCAGTGGAGAGTCTGAGATTCTCTCCCTCTGCCCTTCCCCAATTTATGCACACAGATGAGTGGCAGGGGTGGGGGGCTAGCTCTCTCTGTCTCAAATAAATAAATCTTTAAAAACAATTATAGCGGGGCACCTGGGTGGCTCACTCAGTTAAGCATCTGCCTTCAGCTCAGGTCACAATCTCCAGGTCCTGGGATCAAACCCTCCATCAGGCTCCCTGCTCAGTGGGGAATCTGCTTCTCTCTCTCACTCTCTGTACTTCTGCCTCACCCCTGCTTGTTCTCTCTCTCAACTGAACAAGTAAAATCTTTTTAAATTTTTTTTCAAAAAATTTTCAAAAATAAATTATAGAAGAATGGAAATGAAGAGGGGAAGAAAGATTTTTTAAAAACTAAAATCACTGAGACAGTAGAACTAAAATAAAAAGTAAAAGTAGAAAATGGAGAAAAGGGAAGAAAAATTCAGGGTCAACCCAGGAATTCAAATAATATAGGTTTTGGGGTTTTTTTTAAAAGATTTTATTTATTTAGTTGACAGACAGAGATCACAAGTAGGCAGAGAAGCAGGCAGAGAGAGAGGAGAAAGCAGGCTCCCTGCTGAGCAGAGAGCCCAACGCAGGGCTCGATCCCAGGACCCCAAGATCATGACCTGAGCCGAAGGCAGAGGCTTTAACCCACTGAGCCACCCAGGTGCCCCCAAATAATATAGGTTTTTAAAGAGTAAACAGCAAAAACAGAATAGAGAACATTAACAAAGAAGTAATTCAGAAAATTACCCCAGAACTGAAAGGCATGAATTTCCAGATTTAACAAGCCTTCTGCATATACAGCATAATGGATTTTAAAAAGACACACACCAAAGCACATCATTGTAAGAATTTGGAAAATAGATTTTTTTTTTTTTTGGCAAAAGGAAAACCCTAAAAACTCCTATGAGTAAAAAAGCAGGTCATACAAGAAGGATTGGCTATCAGAATGACAACTTCTCAACAATACTCAAAAAAACTAAAACATAAAAATGGAACAAAAACTTCAAACTTTTTAGAAAAGAAATCATTTCTCTTTTCAATCCTAAATTCAGTTAAACCATGAATCATGTGTGAGGGCTAAAAAAAGAGTATTTTCAATCATGCAAGTTTTCCAAACCTTTACCTCCCATGCATCCTCTCTTGGGAAAATTACTTGTAAAGGGTATGTTCCACCAAAAAATAGAATAAGAAATTAGAAAATATAAGGTCCAGAAAAATGGGGCATCAAAGGAAGAGAGAGATGAAAGGAATCCTCAGGATGACAGTAAAAAAGATACAAAGGAAACAGTCAACAAAACAGAAAGGCAACCCATGGAATGGGAGAAGATATTCACAAATGACACTACAGACAAAGGGCTGATATCCAAGATCTATAAAGGACTTCTCAAACCCAACACCCAAAAACAGATAATCAACTCAAAAAATGGGCAGAAGACATGAACAGACACTTCTCCAAAGCAGACATATAAATGGCAGCAGACACATGAAAAAATGGCCATCATCATTAGCCATCTGGGAAATTCAAATCAAAATAAATTTGATTTATTATTTATATTATTTTTTGTTATTTATTATTTATTATTTGATTCTTACACCAGTTAGAATCACAAAGATTAACAAGGCAAGAAACAACAAATGTTGGAGAGGATGTGGAGAAAGGGGAACCCTCTTACACTGTTGGTGGGAATGCAAGTTGGTGCAGTCATTTTGGAATACAGTGTGGAGAATCCTCAAAAAATTAAAAATAGAGCTATCCTATGACCTGGCAATTGCACCACTGGGTATTTACCCCAAAGATACAGATGTGAAAAGAAGGGTCATAAGTACCCCAATGTTCATAGCAGCAATGGCCATAGTCACCAAACTGTGGAAAGAGCTGAGATGCCCTTCAAGAGACGAATGGATAGAGAAGATATGATCCATCTATACAATGGAGTATTATGCCTCCATCAGAAAGGATGAATACCCAACTTTTGTATCAACATGTTTGGGACTGGAGGAGATTATGCTGAGTGAAATAAGTCAAACAGAGAGAGTCAATTATCATATGGTTTCACTTACTTGTGGAGCATAAGGAATAACATGGAGGACATTAGGAAAAGGAAATGAAAACTGAAGCAGGGGCAACTGAAGAGGGAGATGAACCATGAGAGATGGTGGACTCTGAGAAACAAACTGAGGGTTTAAGAGGGGAGGAGGTGGGGAGACAGGTAAGCCTGGTGGTGAGTATTAAGGAGGACACATATTGCATGGAGCACTGGGTGTGATACATAAACAATGAATCTTGGAACACTACATCAAAAACTAATGCTGTATATGACTAACATAACACAATAAAAAAAATAAAAATAAACAAACAAAAAACTAAACTAATGCAAGAGCTGGGAGATTTCTACTTGTACAGTTGAGGACGACTTAAGGACATATATTGTGAAAATAAATGAAGCCAGAAAAAAACAGCAGCATAAGAGAAAACAAAAGGTATACAAGAGCCCAAATGTCATCAAAATACGAATAATAGTATAATCATAACAATATAAATACTGAATATTAATCAAGCAAAATTTATCATTTGGGAGGATGGAAAGTATGTCTATGTCTGTTGGAATGGTGGTGAAACAAAGCTAGTGTTTACCACCACAGATAATGCCTAAGAATAAAATCAAGAAGTAGGTAGCATCATAATCATGTCATTTAGACATCTGAAGGTAAAAACAAAGAAACAGCTAAAAGAATTAAAATTCGTTGTCTCTGGGAAAAGGAAAGGGCAGAAAACAAGTTACATGCCAACATATTTTCATAGCAATGAATGCATCTCCACTCAGCAAAAATGAATCATATTCCTCACTCTTCCTACATAGGTGAAGTTCAAGACCCAGACTATGAAGAATGCGTGCCTTGTGAAGAAGGATGTCTGGGATGCAGCTTGGGTATGCCACATTTTTTTTTGTTACCTAAAGAGTTGACAGTTTTTTTTCTCTTTTTCCCCCACACCTCTTAATTTTTTCAGCAGGAATGTTGTCATTGTTATCACCAGAGAACCCAAGTTTAAGGAAAGGACAAACATCTTTTCCTCTAGTTGTTAGCTGTCTGGCAACGGATACCTTCAGCAACCATGTTTCCAGTTACATAGGATGTGGCCTCTCCTTGACTTCTCAGGGTCACAAATAAAGAGATGGTGGGAAAGAAAGAGGTAGTGGGAGAAACTCAAGCAAAGAAATGCCTAATTAATCTAATTTATTTGGCATGTTATTCACAAAACCCCAAGTTCAGGGGTTTTCCTTTGCAGAAATGACTCCATTGGCTGAAGCCTAAGACAACTCTTTGAGAAGAAAGCATTGTAGTGACTGAGTTGAAATCCCCACCATACAATGAACAACCTCATCAGTCTTCCGCATCATTCTCTAATTCAAATCACCGATCCCTTTCTCCCCATGCATGCCTGGTTTTCCTGTGGCAAGGAGGAGACAGACAGTCTGTACAAAACAGAACAATTGGACTGGATATAAAATGAAATATAGGGAGGCCACCAAATTCCAGGAATGTATCTTAATGTAAATTTAGTCAAGATATTGAAAATTATTAATGCTTCGGTCTGTAGATCTTTGGGAGGAAACCCAACCTAAATTAAAGATAGAGTAATTTCTGTTCATGGAGTTTTTCTATGATTGGTTAACTCCTCCTTCTAAAACTTTAATGTGCACACAAATCCCATGGGAGATTTGTCAAAATGCAAATTCTGATCCACAGGTCTGGGTCAGGCCTGAGAATTACCTTTCTAATAAGCTGCTTCGTGAAGCCAAGGCTTCAGCAAACACTCATGAGGTTGCAAGGGGTCAGGCTGTGCCAGGATTAAGTAAACTTTTTATCGACTTTACCTAAAGGATTTCCTTGAATTCTTAAATATTATACATGAATTATAATTTATCTGATGGCTGTCACAGATTCTCTCTGCCCTCAATGGAAATGATGCATTTTTATAATATCTGTAACAAAACAGAGGTTTTAGGAACTTTAGGAACTCTCCCATTACTCTCCACTATGAAGTGGGGCATATATTATTGGAAAATAAAATCTAATAATGAAATCACAATTAGGAAGGGGTTAACATTTAGAGTAAGAGATTTAAAGGCAAAAGTGCTAATTTTCTGGGAAGGAAAAATAGACCTAAACAGACGTAATAAAGTACTAAAGTTGAAAAGATAAGCAAATTCCAGAGTTATCTTGTGAAGTGAGAGGAAGTGGTCTTCCTTGCAGGGAACAAGGATAAATGTCTTGACTATCTTGAGTTCTCATTTTGCCTATTCCAAACTATATTCGTCCATTAGATTTCATACTCCAGCTAATTTTTGTGGTTTCCTTTTGTACCTTTGCTGTTATTGTATGTTGTGTGAACATGCCAGCATCTTTGTGTATCACAGAGAGGGGTGTGACTGTGTGTGTGTGTGTGTGTGTGTGTGTGTGTGTGTGTGTGTGCGTGTGTGTATGTCTATGCCTATCTGTAAAACCCCAAAACCTGGAAACAGTGACAACCATGGTCACTAGGGATCTACATTATGCCCACCCTTTCCTTAGCTGATGTAGCTCCAGATAAGACCAAGTTCAGCCCCTAGAAAATAAAATCCATATCAGACATAGGCCACTTGGGGACTTAAAATCCAAAAGAATCAACTTGCAAAAAGAGGTAAGTTAGAAAGTTTGATTCACTCCGCAAAGCGCTACTGAAACATTTAGTTTATTTACTCTTTTACAAAAATATAATGGTTTACAATGTGTTGAGGGCTCCCTGCAGCACGGGGAATTCAGAGTTGAGATGGTAGTGATCCCACTATAAGGCCCTCTCTGGCTGGTCCATCTAACTTACCTGGAACTAAATCTTTTACAAGGCAAGCTGCCAGAATAGAGAGAGGTACAGTGATCAGTGGGATCACAGGAGAGTGCCTAGGACATTCTAAACGCTGCTAAATTCTCATTTTAAATTAGAAATTTTCTCTTATAAGTCTCTATATGTTGGACCTTGTGAATTTTTAGGTTGCCCTGGCTGAATTCGATTATCACCTTATTTGTGGAGTCTTTGTCACTTTTTGTACCTGAGTTAAATCTCTTTTCTTGCTTCCCCTTGTTTCTAGGCCAGCGATAATACTTTTTACAGCTGATCTGTATAATATTTGGTGCATACATACCTTTCTGCCTCACTAAACTACTTAGCATAAGCCCTATGACTTACACACTGTGCTACGAAAAGAGCTAGCAGCAGGCCTAGGACATAATAAAGGTACAACACATTTATCATGTATAATATTTGTTGAACTGAATTTGAGAGTTGCCAAAACTTAAAGTAGAGATGCATGGCTCAGGATATCCAGGGATCTAGAAATGAGGTTTTCTCTATTCAAACTTTGTTTATGGGCCAAGAAAGGGAAATAAATCATATGATAAAGAAATAAATCATTTTTCATAAAATATTAGAACTATAAGGGAGATTTGAAGGGGACATGGCTTATCAAATTTCATAATTTTAAGATAGAAATATAAATTTTTAAAGATACAAATAATTTACCTTAGATTTTCCCAAGAGTCTTCTTGTGAGAAGGGATATCATCCTTTAGAAAGAAAGAGCTCCATTTTCTTCCATTTTAATAACGTAGATTCATCTTTGATCCTGAGCTAGGCAATCTCTAGAAGAGTTACAGAAAAGTAAAATCAGTTGCTTTGAGACATTTCTTCTATATTATGTAAAGGTTAGTTGTTGAAGATGGTGAAATTTTTTTTCTGAGCTTTTTATTCCTTTTCAGACATTTGACGCAACTATAGATTTAATATTTTTAACACCTAATATAAAAGAACTCAAATTTCAGATTGACTCTGATCTTGTCTAGTTCCTGGGTGGACATATTTATTATTTCAAGGGAAGATTACCAGAAAGAGAAGAGAAAAGGAAACATGATCAAAAGTGGCTGTTGTATTTTGAGGAAAAAAATGAATTTGCTATTCTAGGATAAAACAGGGGTGTTTTTATTATTACGGAGTTAGATTTCTCTTCTTTTCTGAGATATAATTGACATAGAAAATTATATTCATTTCAGGTATACAAATAATGATTCAAAATTTATTTACATGTGCAGTGATCACCACAATAAGCCTAGTTAATAGTTGTCACCTTAGAGTTACAGACTTCTTTTCTTGTGATGAGAATTTTTACAATCTACCGTCTTAACAACTCGCAAATATACAGTGCACTGTTATTAACTATAGTCATCTTGCTACACATTACATCCCAGGATTTATTTATTTTATAAGTAGAAGTTTGTACCTTTTGACATCCTTCACCCTCTGCTTCTGACAACCACCAATCTGTTCTCCCTTATACTTCTCTTCTTTATTAAGCTGAAAACAAACAGAGAGCATTTTATATAATGCCATCATGCTCCAAGATGACTGGATGGGAAATTCTGTCTTTCTAGCTAGTATCTTGAATGGAAATTTTAAGATAAATCAAAGTTTTCTAAATCATATTTCTTCATTAATTGAGAAAATAAGTAAAAAGGGTCATTTTTACTCACTGTCTTAAGGTGTGGTTTTTTTTGTTCGCTTTAATTTAGGGGCTATAGTAATAGGTATGACACTTGATTATAACCTAATATTTGAGGCCCATACTTACAACCCTCTGACTTAATAATTGCTTTTAATCCAATCGCTAAGATCTGTTTGTTTCCTTACCTTGAAATAGATTGATGAAATAGACATCAATGTGCCTTTATTTTGGCTTAGAAATAGGTGATAAAAATCCCTTCATTTTCACCCATTTAAACGGCTTTAGTCCCTACTCTTGGGGAAAAATATACACAAATTTAACATGCTTAAGTGCTTTTAGTACAAGAAAAAGGCTATAAGGATCAAACTGTTTCAAAAACAGAAGAGGAAGAAAAGCTCCCAAATTCATTCTATGAGACCAGCATTACCCTAATACCCAAACCAGACAAGACACTATAAAAAAACAAAAAAAGAAAGCTATAGGTCATTATCCCTAATAAACATAGCTACAGAAGTCCTCAATGAAGTTGTAGCAAACTGAACTCAACAATATTTTCAAAGGATCAAGTGGAATTTATTCTGAGGATGCAAGAATAGTTCAATATTCATAAATCAACTTAATAATCACATTAACAAAGTAAAAGATTAAAAAACATATGATCATCTCAAGAGATAAGAAAAAGTATGAGACAAAATTCACCATCTATTCGTGATAAAAACTCTCAACAGAATGGGTTAACAGGGAACATACTTCAACATAATAAAGGCCATATAAAACCTACAATTAATATACTCAATGGTGAAAACTGAAAGTTTTTCCTCTAAGGTCAAAAACAAGAAAAGAGGGGCACCTGGATGGCTCAGTGGGTTAAGCCTCTGCCTTCAGCTGAGGTCATGGTTTCAGGGTCCTGGATCAAGCCCCGCATTGGGCTCTTTGCCAAGCGGGCAGCCTGCTTCCCCCTCTCTCTCTCTGCCTGCCTCTCTGCCTACTTATGATCTCTCTCTGTCAAATAAATGAATAAAAATCTTAAAAAAAACAACAACAAAGAACAAAAAAGAATGTCTACTCTTACCACTTTTCTTCAACATAGTACTGGAAATCCTAGCCTCAACAATTAGAAAAGAAAAAGAAATAAAATGTATCCAAATCAGAAATGAAGAAGTAAAACCGTCACTATTTGCAGAGGACATGATACTAGATATATACAAAACTCTAAAGACTTCACCAAAAAATCTGATAGAATAAATGAATTCAGTAAAGATGCAGGATATAAAATCGATATACAGACATCTGTTGCATTTTTTATGCTAATAACAAGGTAGCAGAAAGAATTTAAGAAAACAATGCAATTTATAACTGCATCAAAAAATTAAATACTTAGGAATAAATTTAACCCAATAGGTTAAAGACCTGTTCTCTGAAAACTACAAGACAGTGATGAAATAAAGTGAAGATAACATAAATAAATGGAAAGATATTCCATGCTCATGGACTAGAAAACTTATATTGTTAAATGTTCATATTGGGACACCTGGGTGGCTCAGTTGGTTAAGCGGCTGCCTTTGGCTCATGATCCCAGCATCCTGGGATCGAGTCCCACATCGGGCTCCTTGCTCAGCGGTGAGCCTGCTTCTCCCTCTGCCTCTGCCTGCCACTCTGTCTGCCTGTGCTCGCTATCTGACAAATAAATAAATAAAATCTATAAAAAAAAAAAAAGTTCATACCACACAAAATACTCTATAGATTCAGTGCGATCCGTATCAAAATACCAACAGTATTTTTAATAAAACTAAAACAAATAATCTTAAAATTTATATGGAACCACCAAAGAACACAAATAGCCAAAGTAATCATTAGAGAAAACAAAGCTGCAGGTATCATGCTCCCTGATCTCAAGATATACTAGAAAACTGTAATAATCAAGACTGTATGGTACTGGCACAAAAAGAGACACAGAGAGCAACAGAACAGAATAGAGAGCCCAGAAATAAACCGATGCCTAGATAGGCAATTAATCTATGACAAAGGAGGCAAAAATACACAATAGGAAGTCTCTTCAACAAATGGTGCTGGGAGATCTAGACAGCTCCATGCAAAAGAATCAGAGTGGCCCACTTTCGTACACCACACATAAAAATAAACTCCAAGTGGATTAAAGACCTGAAACCATCAAACTCCCAAAAGAAAATATAGGCGGGAGTCTCTTTGACACTAGCTATAGCAAAATATTTATGGATATATCTCCTCAGGCAAGGGGAACAAAAGCAAAAATAAACCATCAGCACTACACCAAAATAAAAAGGTTTTGCATAGCAAAGGAAGCCATCAACAAAATGAAAAGGCAACCTGCTGAATGGGAGAAGGTATGTGCCAGTCATACACATCCAATAAAGTGTTAAAATCCAAAATACATAAAGAACTTATACAACTCAACACCAAAAAAAACCCCAAACAATCCAGTTGAAAAATGGGCAGAGAACATGAATAGACATTTTTCTTAAGAAGACATACAGATGGCAAACAGACACATGAAAATATGTTCACCATCACTAATTATTAAAGAGAAGCAAATTAAAACTAGAAGGAGATATTACCTTGTACCTGTAGAATGGCTACAATCAGCAAGACAAGAAGTAAAAAATGTCGAGGAGGATGTGGAGAAAAAGGAACCCTGTGCACTGTTGGTAGGACTGTAAATTGGTAGAGCCACTGTGGAAAACAGTATGAAGTTTCTTCTAAAAATAAAAACAGAACTAGGATACAATCCAGTAATTCCACTATTATTTATCCAAAGAAGATGAAAACACTACATGTAAAGATATAAGCACCCCAATGTTTACTGCAGCATTATTTACTATAGCCAAAATAGGGAAGCCACCCAAGTCCATCAGTAGATGAATGGATAAAGGTGTGATGTGTGTGTACACACACACACACACATACACACACACACACACACACATACAGGAATATTATACAGCCATAAAAAATGAGTCTTTGCCACTTGTGACAACACAGATGGACCTAGAGGATATGACATTAAGTGAAAAAAGTCGGAGACAAATACCATATGATTTTACTTATACATGGAATCTAAAAAAACAAAACAAAAACAGACTCATAAATACAGAGAACAAATTGGTAGTTGGCAGAGAGGAGGGGGTGGGGATAGGCAAAACAGGTGAAGGGGATAAGAGGTATAAACTTCCAGTTATACAATAAACAGAGAGAGAACATACAGTAGGGAGTATAGTCAATCATACTGTAATAACACTGTACAGGGGCAGACGGTGACCACCTCTGTATCACTGTGTGCATCGTGTAATGTATAGAATTGTTAAATCACTGTGTTGTGCCCCTCAACTAATATAACATTGTATGTCAACTATACTTAGATAATAAAAACCTTTTACAAGATAAAGCTCATATAAATTCAGTGCCAAATAAGGCATTCGTAGCAATAGAATCTAGAAGAGGAGGGAACGTCTGGGCCCTGAAGTGGTCAAGGAAGGCTTCCAAAAGGATGGGAGTGGGAGTTTGCACAGAATTTAAACAGCTAAGAAGGCAGAGCTGCATTATGGAGGGATTTCAAGCTGGAAAGCAGCAGCAAAAAGGTCTCGAGGGAAGAATTTTTGCCACGGATTTTAGGACACTGAATGTACCAATTTTGCAGAAGGAATACAATAGAGACGCCCCCCCCAGCCACAGATTCACATTCCACGGTTTCAGTTTTTCACAGTCAACTGGGGTCCAGAAGCACATGATCCCCCTTCTGACGTGTTGCCAGAAGGTCAGCGGTCACCTAATGCTACGTCACGATGCCTTCGTCACTCTCAATTCATCTCACCACATCGTACTTTATCATCACAGAAAGGGGGAGTACAGTACAATAAGCTATTGTTAAGAGAGAGAAAGACCACATTCACATAACTTCTATGATAGTACATTATTATAATTATTCTATTTTATAATTAGTATTAATCTCTTACTCCGCCTCATTTATAAATTAAACTTTATCCTAGGTATGTACATCTAGGAAAAAACATAGCACACGTAGTGTTTGGTTTTACCCATGGTTTCAGGAATCCACAGGAGTCTTGGAACATATACTCCATAGATAAGTTGGGTGGGGGGGGTACTGTGAAGTAAATATAAGGGAATAAACAAAGAGAAGTTTACAGAAGTGGTAGAAAACCATATCTTGAATTCTGGATTAATGAGTTTAAAACCATTCTGTGGCTAAAGGGACTAATTAAAAGTTCTTTAAAAAAATAAAAGTTCTTTAAAAAGAGAGAGAGAGAATGTTTTGCAGAAGTGTTTTAAGAAGATTAACTTGTAACTGTGTTAACTGTGTTCAGGATAACTGGAGGGGAGAATGACAGTAGGCAGAGAAATCAGCAGAAGATTATTTCAGAAATCTGGGTAGTAAGTCACAGGAGCCTGATCTAGGGTAACAGCCAGGAAACGAAGGAGAAAGAAGTAGGTTTTAAAAATCATGTGCAACAAATTGCCCTTAAGTATAAAAAGAGATGCTTAACCTCCTTCATTTTACAGGAAATGCGAAGTAAAACTACCATGGCATACCATTTCTCCCACGTCAGCTTGGCAAAAAGTCATAAGCTTACAACGCTTTATACAGGCAAGGCTGTAGGAAAACAAATGCTCTGGTTTATTACTGGTAGAAAGAATATTACAACTGTTGAAGGAGATTTGGCAGTCTAGAACACAATTACTTATGCATTTATCCTTACCCTACAGCATCTCTTCTGGGAATTTACCCTGAGGATACACAGCCACAAATTCAAAACAGGATATTCACACGTAACTCTCTGTGGCATCATCTGCGGTAGTAAACTATTTGCAACATCCTAAATGCTCATTCGTGGAGGGCTGGTTGCATAAAGTAAGGTACACTGCACTAGGGAGGGCTGTGTGGCCATAGAAAGAGCAAAGAAGGTCTATACAAATGATTGTGACTTCACTAGGTCCTGTTAATGGAAGGCAAGGTGCAAAAAAACATACACAGTAAACTACCTTTTGAATAGACATGTGTGCTCATATGTATTTTTTACTAATTTTTGAATAAGAAATACAGAAAGAGTAAACCAGAAAGGGATGTCTGGGTGGCTCAGTCGGTTGGGTGTCTGCCTTTGGCTCAGGTCATGATCCCAGGATCCTGGGATCAAGTCACTCACTGGGCTCCTTGCTCAGCGGGAAGCCTGTGCTCCCTCTACCTGCTGCCTCCCCTGCTGGTACTCTCTCTCTCTCTCTGACAAATAAATAAATGAAATTTCTAAAATTTTTTTAATTAAAAAAAAAAAGAAGGGACGCCTGGGTGGCTCAATTGGTTAAGCGGCTGCCTTCGGCTCAGGTCATGATCCCGGCGTCCTGGGATCCAGTCTCGCATCGGGCTCCTTGCTCGGCATTCTCCCTCTGCCTCTGCCTGCCACTCTGTCTGCCTGTGCTCGTTCACTCTCTCTCCCTCTCTCTCTGACAAATAAATAAATAAATAAATAAATAAATATTAAATTAAAAAAAAAAGAATAAACCATAATACTAATGAAAATGTTACCCATACAGAAAGAGGTGAAGAAGATGGAAGGGAAGCTACTCTAGGTATATTTTTGTACAGAGTTTTCATTTGAATCATTGTAACTGGTTTACATATTCATAGGTTTACATATTCATATGTATATTCATATACATACTAATGACAGAGTAATTAGTGTGAATGGTTCCCACTGGCCAATTTGGGATAACTGGATCATCAAAACATACAAATGTTGAAGAATCACAATTCAATTAATAAAATAATCTATGCAGCAAAATGATATTTAAAGGAGAGAGAAAGGAAGACTTAGGGAAAATAAAGGGGAAGGCTCTTTACAAGAGTTCCAGCTGGCTTGTATGCAAAGAAAGAAGTAGAAAATTATCATTTTACATCCCCTAGTGTATTGATTCAAAAGAGAGTCATCAGTGGATGCTAAAATCATCAGATGAAAAACTGGGAACAGGATGATTGTAGAGACTCAAAGTACTTCTATAGTTAATTACAATGGAGGGATTTGCTGGTTACCAACTTAAGTTATTATACTTGGGATCGTAAATTCCACCCAACTTGATACCATGTATTTCCTGATGTGATACATCAAGGAGTACACAGCATTACCTAGTATCCTTGACAACATCACACATTACTTAGTATCCTACTATCTTTGTCTAAACCAATGCTTCTCAACTAGAGGCGACTATGACCCCAGGGACATTTGTCAATGTTTTGAGACATTTTTGGTCATGACTGGGGCATTGTTACTTGCATCTAGTTACGAGCATCAAGGATACTTCTAAACCTTCTGTAATGCACAAGACTGGCCCCAACAACAAAGAATTATCTGGTCCAAAATGTCAATGCTGAGGTTGAGAAATCCTTACGTAGCTTGAAGATCACTAGCCTGAAGATAAAACCAGAATGTGGGATAGTGATAAGACAACTGACCCACACTCTTAAAAAAAAAAAAAAAGAAAAAGAAAAAACAGAAAGGGAATTAATCCAGAGAACGAAGAGCCAAAACAACTAAGAAAATGTGTAAATATTTATTGGAGCCTGGATTTTTAAAGTTTTTTATTAAAGGATTTTATTTATTTATTTGACAGAGAAATAGACCACAAGTAGGCAGAGAGGCAGATGCGGGGGAACAGACTCCCCGCTTAGCAGAGAGCCCAATGCTGGGCTCCATCCCAGGACCCTGAGATCATGACCTGAGCCAAAGGCAGTGGCTCAACCCACTGAGCCACTCAGGCACCCTGGATTTTTAAAGTTTTAAAAAAATATTTGGGGGGACCATTAAGAATATCTGAATATAATTGAATAATGTTGAATTAATATTTCCTCAGCTGTGGCCATTGTGTTGTATTACATAGGAACTGGTTCTTTGTGTAAGAGATGGATGAAAAGGTATTTAGGGATAAAATGTCATGATGTCTACAAATTATTTTCAAATGGTTCAGGGGGAAGATCTAGTTAAAGCACACAAAATTATTCATTGAACTATTTTCAGCCATTCTGTAGCTTAAGAAAAACTTTTTTTTTTTAAGTTGGAGGAATAAAAGTACTCCATGCTCTGTCAGCTGAGAGGATGTAGAAACAAAGACATCTCAGCAGCAATGAGCACATCACGGGTCCAGATTTTGATTTCCTAATACCAATCTCCAAAAAAGAACACTGAGGCTCATGGAGAACTGGCTGATTCTGGGTCTGGGCAGGAAATACACAAGATGAACCTGCAGCATCTTGTAGTGACAGAAAATGAGGAAGTCCTCCAAGAAAGAAAACCACCACAGTGCTGGGGGGTATCTCAAAGGGACATAGGGAAGACCTGAAAGAGTTCCCAAGAGCCAAAGTGGGAACAATTTGAACAATAATATAAATAAAGTAGTATTAGCTTATAACCCAAAGTATAAAATAAAAATTCACGAGTTTTTATCAATATAAATAAATAAATGGTTGACTAAATAAGTCAATGGAGAAGAAGGGACAAATCTTCAGGGCAAAAGAATTCCAAGTAATTTATTTGGCACTCCTCCCCCAGGAAGTGGAGCATAACTCTCCATCCCCTAAGTGTAGATGTCACATAGTGACTTCCTTCCAAGAGCGCAGTAGGGAAGAGAGGGGAGAACTTTATAGTGGAAATACCTGGCAAGCATTACCTCATCCTTGTGATCAGGTCAACACCAATAGTGTTAGATTAATAGCACACACCCAGGGAGCCTGGGTGGCTCAGTCGGTAAAGCATCCAACTCTTGACTTCCGCTCAGGTCATGATCTCAGGGGCAAGGGATCGAGCCCTGGGTCAGGCTCCACGCTGAGTGCCAAGTCTGCTTGCCTTCTCCCTCTGCTCCTCCCTCTGCTCACCCACTCTCTCTCCCTGTGTCAAATAAATAAATAGATAAAATCTTTAAAAAAATTAGCATATACCTTTGATATGATGTCATGAGAGTCGCACCTCACCTCTGTGGTCTTCTACCCCAAAACCCACACGCCCTGGTTGATCATGAGAAAAACATGACAAAGCCCAATAGAGAGGTCTTTTGTCAAATACCTGGGTGGTACTCCTTAAATCTGTAAAAGTCATCAAACAGGTCAAGTCTGAGAAACTGTCACAGTCAAGAAAAGCCTAAGGAGACAAGACAGCTGTATGCAGTGCGGTGTCCTGGAGGGGATCCTGGGATAGACAAAGACACGAGGTTAAAAACTAAGGAAATCTGGGACGCCTGGGTGGCTCAGTTGGTTAAGCAGCTGCCTTCGGCTCAGGTCATGATCCCAGCGTCCTGGGATCGAGTCCCACATCGGGCTCCTTGCTCGGCAGGGAGCCTGCTTCTCCCTCTGCCTCTGCCTGCCTCTCTGTCTGCCGGTGCGCGCGTGCGCGCTCTCTCTCTCTCTAACAAATAAAAAAAAAAAAAATTAAAAAAAAAAAACAAAAAACTAAGGAAATCTGAGGACATTAGGGACTTCAGTTCATAATAACCAGGCCATCATCACAAAGGGTAGGAGGCAACTATTTGGGGTGTTGGAAATGTCCTATGTCTTGATTATGGGGGGTGATTATATGACTACGCATTTGTCAAAATTCATACAAAGGGCAAATGTTACATTACGAAAATATTTCAATAAATCTGACATAAAAAGCACAATGTTAGAGTAAACCTTTTAATCCCCCTCTTTCCTGTCCCTCCATGGCCTAACTATAACAGTAAGCTAATTGCTTAAGCACGTATTGTATGCTTACCTAATGTTCCAGGTGCTATACTAAATTCCTTAAGCATATTTCCTCTTTTAACTCTAAAGAGTAGATGTCATCGTTGTTCACATTTTGCAGATGAACAAATTTAGCTTAGAACAGTCAAGCAACTTGCATAAGGTCACAGGGCTGGTAACTAATAAACCAGGAATTGATTCTGCAAAGCCCAAGACCCAAACCCATGTGTTTTACAACTATTCTACCCATACCACCAAATGCTCTTCTCTCCTAATTCTAGAGAAAAGTGTACTAGTATTGGGCTCTATGGAATCATAAAAAGATAAAAGAAAATCTTACTCCCTGCCCCCTCCCTCAGTTCTACACAGAACAACCATTGTACTTCGTTGGGCTACAGCTTTATGCCCAATGACATGAGTGAATGTCCCAGTCAAACAGTGAAACTGTTGAGTATAGCTGTAGAAATTGAATTGGGGTCGTTGTTCACCTGAAACTGTCAGCTTTGAGGACCTACATCTGGAATGTTCTGACACTGGGCAGAGCAGACAGGGGAACCCATAACTGAAAGTGGGCAAGCATGCTCTCAATTACCTCCAGATTCTTCCGCTGCCCTTAACCTCCGCAGTTTTATTCACCTCCACAGAAACTCCTTCGCTCTTTGAGAAACTCGGTTCCATGACAAGGGTATGACTAGGAGGATACAACCCTCTCTCCTCCACATGAATACGAAGTGCACTCTCTCCGCCCTGTCCCAGATTAAATTCAAACTTCAGGTCCAGGAATTAGAGAACCAATTTCATTTACCCTTGCTACTTTATCTTTCGATGAAGGAGTGAGACCTCATTCATAGAAGAAACGAATGTCTGAGACAAGAAGTTCAAGTTCTAGCTTTCCAGTGAGGCAAACATACAGGGTTTTTCAAATCAGATATTGTGATCACGGATCTCTAGTTCACTTGTACCCATATCTCCCATTGGACCTTTTCCAAAAATGTTCAGGGGGAAAAATATAGTATCAAACAGTTTGGGTACCTTCCAAACCAAAGGCATCACCCACTGTCCGGCCAACCTTAGTGCATGACCCAGGTGGCTTCCTACATCAGCTCCACGGCTAGTCCAGGATGGCTCTAGTCTTTAAAAGGCCAAACACAGTCCAGCTTCAGAAGAAGGGTTGGAATCTAAATGCACTGTCACCAGTTTGCTGAAGAAAAGAGAAAAACAAGCCAACTCCATTAGACAGTCCTGCCTTTTAAAAAAAAAAAAAGTGTAAACTGCTTGTTTTTATTTTTCATGAGAGCCTCCCTCTCCCCACATTTTCTAAATGATACCTCCTTTCAGAGATGAGGGTTTTGAAAAAAACAAAACCTTAAGGGGCACAGGTTGAGTGCCTGACTCCTGATTTGGGCTCAGGTCATGATCTCAGGGTCATGAGATCGAGCCCCCCGCGGGGTTCCACGCTCAGCATGCAGTCTGCTTATCCTTCTCCCTCCCTGTCTGCTTCTTCCCCTCCCCTCCATCAAATGAATAAATAAAATCTTAAAAAAGAAAAACCTTAAAAAAGAGAGAACCCAATGTTGGAAGAATTTGCAGCAGTTCCTCAGTGCCCTCAACTCTTACTCATCCCGCCTTTCCTCATTAATTCACTTAGCAAATTATTTTCCCACGGTTTTGTCCTTGCTGCTGTCCTGTCACTTGCTCAGTTTATCCCACAAAAAATAGGGCCATATACCCTAGTGTTTATCCAGCTCCATCACTCACTAGCGCACCGCTAAACCCTTAATGTTAGATGATGTGTTCTCACATCTACGATCCAGTGATTCCTTCAGATGCAGAAACTGAGGAGTAGGGAGGTGTTGAAACTTGAGCCATTTTATGCCTGTAGGAAGTCAGAGCAGTTAGATAGCCCCAAGCAAACCGTGCATAAAACTTTGTTTTACTCTGTTGGCTTAGAAACTTCTTGTCGGGAGCACAAGCTAGAAGGCAGGGTTGTGCCCTGATCACAGAGGATCCTCAAATCTTAAGAACTTAAAGCAACAACCATGTTTTTTCACTCGTGCCGCATCCCCATTGTGGGAGCTGGGAGCTCCACTCCTCACGGTTGTCAACCCAGGACTTGGGTTGGTGGAGTACTCACTACCTTGTCATGGCAAAAGAAAGTATACTGGCTCTTAACGCTGTCCCCGAGATGTGGCGCTTGTAACGGCTGCTCACATATATTTTGGCTAAAGCAAGTCACGTGACCATGCCCGAGCTCATGGGATGGGGAAATGCCATCTTGCCACGTGCCTGCCAAAAAGGCAAGCACTAACACGGCGAACACCCTGGTGACATTCTCACCCTCGTGATGGCGGGGACCGCGGCGGGTGTGTGCTGAGGTCTCACGTCATATGTTTGTACACGAAATTGTCCCAAACATGTGCCTGCTGTGTTTTCCTGATTTCTCTCTTCTGTCCCTCCAGCCTTGCCTATTATCTTCCCTTGGCAGGATCTGTCTTTCTCCTTCTATCAAAGGAATTCTTTTGAAGCAGTTGCTATTTCTTTTTTAGCTGATGGAATCTCTTAAAAGTATTCTGCTCTCACTTCTCTGATCCCTTGGCAACTGAAGAGTCAAAAAAAGGTCCAGTGATGAGTGACATGTGGTCAGTGGATGGTGAGCTGTCAACTGAAAGGACCTTGACCTTTCTTTCCCCCACTCTTTCAAATCCCCGGTGTGAGAATAACAACGTGCTAGTACCCTTGCCTTTATCTGCTGCCCAAGGAATGTGTCCATATGAGCCCAGTCTTGGGGATTTGGACAGCTTTCTTTCATTTTTAAAAATCTGGTTCAAGAAATATTTGCTGAGCATCTACATCAGGCTAAGATGGGGATATGAAAAAGCGTAAAGCATGTTCTCTGCTCTCAAAGGGCTCGCACATAGATGGGGAAGGCCAGTGGCTCTCAGCCCTAAATGCACATTCAAATTGTTCGGGGAGCTATAAAATGCAATGCTGGGACCGGCTCCCGATGTTTCTGATTTCATCGGTCTGGGGTAAGTCGCAGGCAACAGTGTTTTTTGAAAACTCCTCGAGTGATTCCACTAGGCAATCAGAGTTGATTAAGATGGGGATATACAACCGCTGATGAAGACGGGCATAGAAACATATAATTTCAACATGCTGAGAATACTTTGCTGAGAAAGGAAGCTGAAGCAGAGGCAGATACACTGTAATAATTGTAACTTCTTGTCAACCTCATGCCAGGTGCTCAGCTAGGTGGGCACTTTGCAAGCATGATATTTATTTAATCCTCTGAACCATCCTCTCTGTTTGAAAACCTTCTCTCCCTTTTAGAGAAGAGAGTGCCAAGACCCAGGGAGTTGACGTCACTTGCCCAAGGTCACAGATCTAGGCAGTTTTAGAGCCAAAATCAAACTTATAGTTCCAAACGCACAGACACCCAAATATTTGCTCTTTTTCCAAAGTAGACTGCACTCATACACCGTGTTCTGAAAGAACATAATGGCAGTCACGGAAAGGTCAACAACCTGCCATATTTGTTTCGTTCTCCCTTATACTACTTTGCTCCTCAGCTGCGCCCCCTTAAGTTTCCCCCTGCTCCCTGCCCTATGTTCAAGTTCACATTCTTAGACTTATGGGGAACAAGAAAATAATGGTGAGGTATTCTAAGTTCAATTCTAGAGCCATGAGCTCATCATCTTGGCTCTTAGTGTTATTACGTTGTTTTCCCTCAGAGCCGGGTATAATCAAAATTCCTCCTACTTGTTGTGTAACTGACCTGCAAAGTCGAGCTGCAAGCCAAGGCTGTCTGGATCACGTATGCTTGCACAAAGAGAATGGAGCCAAGCACTTCCAAAACAAACCTAGCGGGAAAAAAGCACAGAGTGTGGCCGAGCACAATATATGGGGCGGAGGGTTTCGGAAGACAATCTGCCATTCCTGAGAGTGAGGTGGGGTTCGTAGCATTAAGCTTCCAGTGACTGGAGATCAGGGCAGTTGGGATGACAGAATGGATTTCACCTTTCCAGAAGTATCTAGGAACCAATGAGAGTGTCTCTTTTGCATGTTTAAGCATAACAAGTTGGAAAGTGTTGTCAAATTACTTTTTTTTGGTGAAATACATTTGATTTTTCTAAAATCCTTCAGCAGTCAGGATCTCAGCCTATGTTTCTATCAAGTTCAAAACAAAAGGAAAAGTGAGACCTGCAGTAATGACTAGAACTTTGGAAGGTTGGGTCTCACTTGATTTTGTAGAAATGTGGAAAATGGAGTCTGAAATCTTAGGATCTTTTTAGCTCCATCCTTCCCCTACCACAGTGGAAATCTTTGGGCAAGCCGTATACTCTTTGGTTTCTTAATTCTATTTTGTTTTATGAAAGAAACCATCTGTAAGTTGCCCACCTTCTACCTTCTCATAAGGCCATAGATATTATAATGAAAACTAAAAGGGTATCATGACTCAAGTTCTTCAAAAGAGAGAAACCAAGAGATACCAAAGTAAAATTTTATTTGCTTTCTATCCATTTCCGCCCATTGTCTTTCCTATCATATCTGCCATCCTGCAGAGGCCACACCTCTAACCTGTGTGTCACTGTGTCATAAGCACTTGGAGTAGTGCCTGTCACTGGGCGGGCACCCCGCAAACACGTGGCTTCGGTGCCTGCTGTTCGGGCTCCTCACTTCACCCCATGTCCCATCTCCCTATGCTGCTGCCCCCTAGCCATTTCAAGTCCTTTACCAGATGGTAGCAAGAGCTTCAAGCTCCACTGGTGAAGGAGAAAGAGATCAATTTAAGCCACAGAGCAGACACCAGAATAGCGAGAAGCTGAGTGTGGGTGAGGCAGGAGCATCTGCATATTGGTACCCAGCTGCTCGAAAGGCAAGTCTCCAACCAAGACTGAGGCCAACAGTGAATGTCAGTAAATTGCCTCCGCACCTCTAGAGTCTGAAATTCCAGCCTTCCAAAAGTCAACGGGAGTGTAATTTGGTACTAGTCCAGACTCATCCTTTCCATGAAGTCTCCCTGCAACTCCCACCAGACAACCTTGGCTGCGGCCCTACCGACAGCTCGGCTTCCAGCACCGTGGGCCAACCCAGGGCGTGAGCAGCAGAATGGGGACCAAACAGCACAGCATGCTGGAGGAGGCAGCGGGCTCTGGGACAGGGTCTGGGCAGGGCCATGCCTCATTTACCAGCCCTTGGCTAAGTACCCAAAGTCAGAGTATGGGAAGGCGGGGGTATCCAAGCTGACATCTCCATATACTAGTCATGTTCCCACTGGTGATGTTGCTGGGTCAGTCGAGACTTTTTTCCTCCTAGCTGTGCCCATGGCCATCTGTAGAAGCCAAGGTATTTGGGGGTGGTTTTTTTCCAATTTTTTCCCCCAAGAAACAATACTCTATCTATCTGTAAATGATCCACCACTAGGTGAAACATGTGAATGTTGTTTTGTATGAACCAGGCAGGCAATGCAGAGAGAAGCCTGCCCCGGGCCATCGGGGACTGGGAGGTCCATGAGGGCCCTTGGGGAGCAGCATTTCCACCTGAGGAGCCCCCCACCCTCAAGGAAATAGATCACCAGCAAATCCAAGGGCAAGTGTTGCCTCCAGAGGGGTAACATGCAATCTAGAGATCCAAAGGGTGGAATATTAGAGTAGAAACTTTCTCAGTCTCTCCAATGTCTAATTTGAACCAGAAAAGAGCTGACAGCTTGACTTATCATCATGATAGAACTTCATGCCCTAAAATAATTGCTAGAAACCCGGATGTTCCACTAGAAAAATGAATCAAGCTAAATTGTGATCTTCATATTACTGTGTCCTCAACATTTCAATGATGACATTGAGCCTTTGGGTGAAGTCGGAAGGTGAGCCCTGAAAGAAAAAGGAGGTTGTTTTGAAGGGATGCTCATTGGAAAGCCCAGGACAATCGTGTTAGCTGTCCAAGCCAATTGTAAAATTGCAGATTTATTATGTTTAGCAGAATGCAGCCTGTACATTTGAAATGTTTTCCCAACGACCTGGCTTCCACTTAGAAATCTTCTATGAATTGAAACAAGTGAATTAGGGAGGCCTGTTGCCTTTAGCCCTAAGGGTCTGTGGGAGGTGAGTCAAGAACCATTTATAGTAGTGATAAAATACTATATTTAAGGCTGTAAAAATTT
Organism: Taxidea taxus jeffersonii; assembly: GCA_003697995.1. Taxonomy (NCBI): domain Eukaryota; kingdom Metazoa; phylum Chordata; class Mammalia; order Carnivora; family Mustelidae; genus Taxidea; species Taxidea taxus. The sequence goes on from ML106895.1 coordinate 33,158, forward strand.
GGCATACAAGGTCTCAGTTCAGTAAATTCATTTTATGTGCTCAGCAAAGGAGCAACTGAAAAGTTTTACAAATGGGAAGTTTGACCTCCTGAGATGTCAAAATAAAATCTGCCAATTATTCCTTGGGACAAGGTATAGTGATTACCGCCCTTGAATGTTAAAATGCAGATCAGATCCATGACGTTAGTAAGAGCATAACTTTACCATGGTATGCATGGCCAATGGCAGTTACCCAAAGCCACTGTCCAACTGTCCCATTACATGCTCAAATGGGCATCAGTGGGATGGGCCATTTGGGAATTTAGCAAGTAACCGGGAAAAAGCTTTAGAACCCTATCCAATGAGTAAATACAAAATCTGATGGGTCATCATGCTTTTGCTTTCCAAGAAGCCAATGATCCTATACTTGGGAATTCTATGGCTCCAGCTAGAACTGGTAGAAAATGCTTGACAATCAACAGATGTGTGCTTTACTCAAAAGAGCCTTACAAATTTCATCTCCTCCACATCTCTGACCTTGTCACTGACCTCTCCCCATCACTCTCCAGACACACAGGAGGGTCCTGATCTGGATTGCTTCTAGCTGATTCCTGCTCCCAGACCCTTCCCGAGCTGTTTCTTCTTGACCTAAAATGCTCTTCTCAAGATACTAATGTGGCTGGTTCCTTCCCATTGTCCCGTCGCAGTTCAAATATTACCTTTAAGAGGTTTCCTTTCAGCGCCCAGTCTAAAGACAGCAGCTCTCTCTCCTTCCCTTCCTCCTCCTCCCCTGACCTCCCCTGACCTCCCAGGCTCCTCATTCCTGCCCCCCAATATGTCCTTATTTTAATTCTGGCACATCACTCACAATTAGCTGATATTTTAAAATTTTTTTGTTTACTTGTAAAAGTTGCTCTATTTCTTTCTTCACTAAAATGTAACTCCTGGGGATGCCTGGGTGGCTCAGTTGGTTAAGCGGCTGCCTTCGGCTCAGGTCATGATCCCAGCGTCCTGGGATCGAGTCCCATATCGGGCTCCTTGCTCGGCAGGGAGCCTGCTTCTCCGTCTGCCTCTGCCTGCCACTCTGTCTGCCTGTGCTGGCTCTCTCTCTCTCTCTAACAAATATAAATAAATAAATAAATAAATAAATAAATAAATAAATAAATAAAATGTAACTCCTGGGCAGACAGAAACTGTTATATTTCTATATAACTCCTCTAACCTTGCCTACCCCATGTAGATGCTCAGTACATGACTTGTGATCCCATAAATGAGCAGACTCCTCCCAGGTACACTACGGCCCACAGTTTGAAAGAGCTTGTGGAGGGCAGAAGAGCCCAGTCCCTAGTCCCAGAGCTCACTTTCGGCAGGTCATTTCCACTCCTCTCTGGACCTCACATTCTTGTCTAGAAGCAGCGGGACTGGACAGGATTTGTGGTCTGGCACCTCCATGCCATGAAGCCCTCTCTCCCCTCTCACCAACTACCCCAAATTTAGCCAGAGAGGCTTGGCTGTCATCTGCAATAAACATTTAAATCCTCAAGTTAGTTAGACCCCATAACTATGAATATGTTCCCTTAACCACAAAAGGAACTTAAAGATGCATTTAAGGTTAGAGATCTTAAGAGGGATATTGTCCTGGACTATCCAGGTGGGCCAGTGCTAAGCAGATGGGTCCCTGAAAGTGGAGAAGTTTTCCAGCTGCAGTCAGACAGAAATGAGAGAGCGGGAACCTACCATTGCAGTTTTAGGCTCCCTCCCCTAAAATGAATGCAGATGACATAAAAAAGCCAGATGCGACCCCCTGTGGACAGCCCGCCAGGGCATGGATCTCAGTCCTACGACCACGACCACGGAATGAATTCTGCCAACAACTCGAATGACCAAAGAAACTGATCTTTGGCGAGAGCCCCCAGAAAGGAACCCAGTCTTGCGGTGCCTCTGATTCTAGCCCAGCGAGTCCTGCCATGGACTTCTGACCCACAGAACTATTCCACAGCACATCTGCAATGTTTTAAGCTGCTGTGTGGTAATTTGTTATAATAGCAATAGAAAACTGTTACACTATTAAAACACATAACCAAGTGAATGGCACATGGCCAAGCTTAACAAACACCAGCATTTCTTATGAATACTACTAATGGCATAATTATCAATACTGTTTTACTATCTCAAAAATCTCTTTCTGCCTTGATGCTGAGCTCTGAATTCTGAAACTTCTTGTCCTGTCTCTCCTGGAATAGCTTCCTTTTAGGTTTTTGGGGAACTGGTCACCAGCTTCACAAGCTGAGTGTTGTGCTAGAATTGAAGTGAGAGGAAATTTCCTGAAAGATGAAGGCAGTAGTGCACATTAGACTCCCCAAAGATATCTGGATAGGGGCTACTTTGGGATAGGATACCTTGAAAAGGACACCATGTGACCTATGAGTAGTTTGGCTGGGAACACTTAACCTGAGTGTAGACAGGAGGAAATATCAAGCAAATGCCAAAGGAGAAACATGCTATCAAAAAAAAAAAAAAAAAAAAAAGTTGTCTTTTTAAAATGTCAGTGTCACAAAAGACAAAGACGAGCCAAGGAGTCATTCCAGATTAGAGAAGACTAAACAGACAAGGGGGCTAAATGCAATATGTGATCCTAGAATTGGGCCAATTGAAAAACAAAAATGGAATATGGACGGCAGATTACATAAGTGTATTTAGTAACATTAAATTTCTGTAAGTTGATGGCTGCACTGTGGTTATATAAGAGAATGTTCTTAGTCTTGAGAAATAGGCACTGAAACATTCAGGGGGAAAGAGCCACAATGGGTGCATCTGACTTTGAATGATTCAGAAAAAAAAAAAAAAAGAAAGAAAGAAAGAAAATTTAAAAAATAAACACCTATGGAGTGAGAGCAAGTAAGCAAATGATACAGCAAACAGGATGAAAAATTAATTAGTGAATGTGAATAAGGGTTAAGGGTTTTACTCTTCTAACTTTTCCGTAAGTATGAAGTTATCATCAAATGAAGTGATAAAAGAGAAACCAGTCAAGTTTGCTGCCCAGTAAAGAGAAGGAATCATTAACACACAGTGCCCATTCAAGCCCCATTTTCTTGTGATTTATCCTTCCAGCTGCACCTCTCTTATTACGACTGCCTGCTTTTTTCAGACATTTCAAATGCGTAGCTTCCAAAATTAGCCTAAGACTGAAAATTTCCTCAAGCTTCCCTTTAGGCATATTAAATGTATGTTCTGGTCAAAGAAAGTACAATTCTCAAATAATCCGCTACTTTATGACAGGATAGTTCTGAGACCTTGGAACACCAGCTTAGTACAGAGAAATATTCATATCGTAGACCCAACAGACATGTTTCCCCAAAAGGGTGGCCAGGCTGTCAGCAAAAATGTTAGATGAATGAAGAGTCCATTGTCAAAAGCAATTGCACGTACTTACACGTAGACATAATTGACAATAATGGGTCCAAAGGAGGGACTGCGGTGGCTTGCATAAATCACAGGTGTGTCTGAATGTTCCTAATTGTGTGTCTATTTCATTCTCATTGAAAACAAGCCCTCCCACCTTTTACAGTGTTGGTAAAGCTCAATGTTTTTGTAGAAACTGAATCCCATTCTTCTCTATTCACATAACCAAAGTATGTGAGCGTTTGAGCTTCCTGTGGTCATGCCAGTCTCCCTACCATCACTGCCGAAATTTTTAGAAAATGCCAGAGATTCCCAAAACGTATCAGTGCTGGGGAAAATTGCCTCATCACCTGCAATGAACACTCCCGCACTTAGGCACCCACGTGCACATCTAGCACTTGATAATGTCTCATTCAATAGCGTCTCAAGAACCAGGAATGAAAATGACCGTGGCTCTTCTACAAGGTTGGTGGCTTCTCTCGTGGCGAAGAAAGAAACCCGGAGCATGCTCATCCGTGTAATTGGTGAACATTAGAAAAATTGGGAGACCCTCTTTCATTGCATCCCTTTGGCCGAACAACGTAGCCCATCTGGAGCATAAAAGCTCTAAACCTAGAGAAAAGAAACAGCACAGACGAGCAGCTTCCATGCACTTTCTCCATTCAGTGGGGGCTAATAAAGAAAAATGCTGAATTACGATGATTACCCGTGCCTTGAAAATAGCTTATCACCTGCCAATATGAATGGAGGGCCCCTGCAGGGCTGCAAAATGACAGCAAGAACAATGGCCTTGGGGACAGAATCTGTGGAGCGTCTGCTTTGTGGTCAGCCTGACCAAATGGAGCTCTTATTCTAAGTGGCCCCTGCAGACCGGTCCTCAGGGGTTCCTCTCCACAGAGAAGGAAAATAGAGGAGTTCCGCCGAACAATCAGACCCATACAATGTGAAAGAAAGGAAAGACGGAGCCAGCAATTATCCGAAGAATCAGATGAGATACACAGCCAATCTAAGTTATTTCATGGTGGGACCGAGCACTCCCCAAATTTGGCAGATAATCGTCAACCTGCTTTTTACTTGTGGTACTGTGTAGACTTAATCCTACTGTGAAATCTCTCTTGTTTTCAGACCTAAGTGCCACTGGAATGCTGTTCGAGCGGTCACACGAGGTTCATTAGGAAGAAGAGCTTGGCTTTGCAGGGACTGGGTGTTGGGCTGTTCCGAGGGAATCTTTTCTGTCAGCACAAAGCTCCTGGGGGAAGACCATTGTAGGCGCCCCGGTAGAGCGTTTCCAGCCCTGCGAGCCCGAACCCCCCAGACATAATGTCTCAGTGGTGGCCTGCCTCACTGGCAGGTGCCAAGCTTTTATTTTTATGATAATGATGGCTTTATTTCCCCACGAATCGTTTAGATTAAGTATGACCACCGCCTGAGTTCTCTTTTATGGCCAACTTTTTGCTTTCCCTCCGGCAGCATCAGAACCACCAGGATTTGTTTATTAATCTTTTGTTCTCTTTGAGAATGGCTACTAGGAGAAAGGGCTCTCAAAAATTTGAAGGGTATTACCTTTTTCCCAGTAATTTATTGCCCACCCT
>ML106895.1:38533-104065 GCA_003697995.1 Taxidea taxus jeffersonii
AGGGTGGATAGAGTCCCTCTGTGCTGGAGACAAGGACATGTGCCATTTATTACTTGGCGGGGGGGACAAGGAACATAAAAATGTTTCTAATGTTTCACTACCTTCTAGGTCAATCAGTGTTGGGCTCATAGTACTGTTTCTAACATTCTTCCATCTTGTTCTTAATTTCTTAGCCCTCAGATCAGTCTACTCCATTTGAAGCGCCTTGATAAGCTGCCACTTTTGGAGAATGTACTCTGAGGGTCTCTCCCTTCTTCTTGCCCATCCCATCCCCCCACATGCACACTCTGTACTTGGCAATGTGTTTCTCTATCCCTGAAAAATAATGCCCTTTTTATCTGAAGGAACTCACAGGGTGTTTTTCAAAAAGCTTGTAATGACAGAAGTTGGTATAACATTCACCTGTGTGGATCTGTCCAGTCCTGGGTCATACTAGAAAACGTATATACCGAGTGTGTACTCTATTCTGCAGCAGACAGAGAAGCCATAAAACATGGTTTTCATCTTCAAAGAACTTAAAACACCAGGCTTGTGGTCAGTAAATTGGACTTCGTTTTTGAGCTACCACTAAGGATCTTTTAGTTTTGGTCAAGTCCTGAAAACTCTAGATCTCAAAATCTGTTTAAAAAAAAAAATTGGGGGAGGAAGTGGAAGTTGAACAACATCAAGGGTCCTAAATTCAAATACCTACTGGTGCCAGGATCAGGGGGGCCAGCCAGGGATTCAAGGCCACAGGGGATACCCTCCCAGGAGCCATCTACAACTCAGCCCATCAAGTGTTGGAGGCAAAACCTCGAGTAGCCAGACTTCCATGCAAAGTCTTCTGACTTCTTTGAACTGGGTATGGGTCAACGCTGTGCTCACCAACAAAACAAACTAGTTAGCAGCTTCTGGCCTACAGGCAGAAGGCCCACTAGGTCCTTCTTTCTTATTTTATATGATGTTTGGAGTCATCCAACAATTGGCATGCAAACCAGGTATTCAGAAGGGCATATGGACCGCGGGAAAGATGGTCACTGTGTCCCTCGGGCCATCAAATGATTACAAATTGTGCTCATCACGCATCACTGTTTTTTTTTTTTTTAAGATTTTATTTATTTATTTGTTAGAGAGAGAGAGCGAGCACAGGCAGAGTGGTAGGCAGAGGCAGAGGGAGAAGCAGGCTCCCTACTGAGCAAGGAGCCCAATGTGGGACTCGATCCCAGGACGCTGGGATCATGACCTGAGCCGAAGGCAGCTGCTTAACCAACTGAGCCACCCAGGCGTCCCCACACGTCACTGTTTCAGCAGCTCCAAGTGTTACTAATGAAAATCCAGATGGGACTGCTGACTTTGGAGAAGGAGGAGGAGGAAGAACAATGAAAGGAAACAAAAGGCAATTTTTAACTGTAAAGTAGCCCTTCCAGGCGATGGTGTGCTTAAGGAAGAGGAAGAGGAAGGGTTCTATAGAACCTACCCCCTGACTCTGGAGACTCAGCAACTCCCCTCCCCCACAGCTGTTAGAAGGAAAAACACAGAAGTACAGAGAAAGGAGTGATTGAAACACACCTCGTGGTCCAGAGAAGCCATCCAATCACACAGGAGAGAAAACGTAAAGCAGTGAGGAACGCACCAAACACAACGAAACTCTCAGGTCAAGGGAAACATTTTTGAAGACAATGATTTCCAACATCTGTGAAGTTTTAAAAAGGTAGTATCAGAGGCAGAGTCTCCAAGTCTAGGGGGAAGGAGATTCTCTGGTTGGTGCCTCCTGATTAATGAGTAAAAAGTGATCCAGTTGCCATAGCAACTGGAAGATACACAAAAGAAAACATCTCTTTAAAATAGTCCTGATGATGAGTAGGCAGAGTCTTTAAAAATATCTTTTTTAAAAAACGTAAGAGGCTGTTTTCTCTTCCCCCCTGTAAAAGCATATCACAGAGGATGGGGCTGTGTTTGTTTGTTTCCCCAGATAACAGGACTTGCTTACACAAGCCTGAGTTTGTTTACACAAACCAGCAATTTGGGCAAAAAGTAATGACCAGAAAATATGTCTGCTGGAGAATAAATTGTTTTTCAGCAGTTTTGTTTCTGTTTAGGCAGCAAGGGAGACAAATGTTTGTTGTCTTGGTTTTCCTTTCTCCTAACAATACGTTTCATTGGAGTTTCCTTGGATGCTGAGAATGTGAAATGCACCTAAGGAGAGTCTGGAAATGAAGGGTTAGGCTTTCTGTAACCTTCTCTTGTTGTCTAAATGGAGAAGTAATAAAAAATATGACATCGGTGGGACTGCACGCTGAGTCCCTTTGCCTTCTCCAGCTTGGCTCCCACTGCCCTGGACACTTATTTCAGGATCCAAAGCATTGTTCTGTTTTGCTCCAGGCTGTTCAACTTTGGCAGAATATCCTGAGTAGATTGGAGATTCTAAGCAAGGTCTTGAAATGAAAAATGTAATGATAAAATATCCTGGGGACCCCTTTCTGTAGGCTGTGGAAGGCTCTTAATTGAATGATTTGGGTAAATGGTTGGTACAAAGCCCAGCTAAGTGTTCTAAGCCCATAGCCTGGACAGTCTTTAGCTGATGTGATGGAGCTTGTACTAACCAGTAGAGGGGTCAATGGACTTGAGTAGCATGGCAAGGCTGCATAACATGGTCTTTTAGAGAGGGTCTATAAACATTTTAAGCAGGGGCACCTGGGTGGCTCAGTGGGTTAAAGCCTTTGCCTTTGGCTCAGGTCACCATCCCAGGGTCCTGGGATCGAGCCCTGTGACAGGCTCTCTGCTCGGTGGGTAGCCTGCTTCCCCCTCTCTCTGCCTGCCTCTCTGCCTACTTGTGATCTCTGTCTGTCAAAAAACAAAACCAAAAAAAATTTTTTTTAAGCAAGGATATGTAATCTTAACTAGAGACAGTGTGGAGGAGACAAAGAAATCATTTGGAGTTCATAGGAATGGAAGTTTCCAAATCTGCATTTGTTCTGTAGGACCATGGACAAGGGACTGCGGTCCCTTGGGCTCAGCTGACTCATCCTTGACATGAGAAAGTGGGACCACTGTCAGGTCAGCAAACATATGCTACATCTTGTCATCTCCCACCTGTGTCTTCAACAGACCTGACTCCTAAGTGATATGGCTCAGAATACAGCACCATCAGCTGCTCAAGCCAAAATTCTAGGAAATTCCATTTCTCCCTCTCCCTTTGGGCTTGTTAAAAAATAACTCTTTCGGGGTGCCTGGGTGGCTCGGTGGGTTAAAGCCTCTGCCTTCGGCTCAGGTCATGATCTCAGGGTCCTTGGATCGAGCCCCGCATCGGGCTCTCTGCTCAGCGGAGAGCCTGCTTCCTCCTCTCTCTCTCTCTCTCTCTGCCTGACTCTCTGCCTGCTTGTGATCTCTGTCTGTCAAATAAATTTAAAAAATTAAATCTTAAAAAAAAAAATAACTCTTTCCAAGACTGAGAACCAATGAGCACTAAGACAGGGGAAGGAAGGGGGCAGGGTGGCACATAGAGAAAAAGATCAAAGTATCAACTTGAGTACTTATGAAGCTAAAATGGTCTGTGAACAGTGAGCTTCCGAACCCTCCCTGCCCTGCAACAAAGTTGCCGTCTCACTCAGGCATGGAAAGTTCCTTCTCTCAAATTCATGAATCATGGAGGATAAAGCATTCCTCTTTCCATTAAAAAGAGGCAGGTGAATGAGATGACTATCTAGCTGAGTTCCTGGGACCAGACGAAACTAAGGTCTACTCCTCCGCCATCTTGATTTCCAGAATCCAGAAGTAGGTGAATGAGAAAGGAATGGTAGTTATTTTAAGAATTTTAAGAATCTATTCTTAAATAACCCACTATTTTAAGAATCCAAACAGAAACACAGGGGGAAATGCTGTTTGTAAATACATGTTGTATCACTGTATTAGTTTCCCAAGGCTCCAGTAACAAAGTACCCCAAAGTGGCTTAAAACAATAAACATATATCTATTTCTTGGTGTTCCAGAGGTCAGAAGTCCAAACTCGAGGAGTCAGCAGGATTGATTGCTTCTGGAGGCTCTGAGGGAGGATCCTTCCTCACCTCTCCCTAGCTTCTGGTGGCTGCCAGCAAGCCCTGGCATTCTTCGGCTTGCAGCTGCATCACTCCAATCTCTGTCCTGATGGTCTCATCACATCTTCCTTCTGTGTCTATGTGTCTGTCTTCACACAACCTTCATCTATGGACATCAGTCATTGGATTTAGCACCCCCCCCCCCAATCCAGTGTGACCTCATCTTAACTTCATTATACCTGCAAAGACCCTATTACCAAGTAAGGTCACATTCATGGCTCCCAGAGGTTAGGACTTGAACATATTGTTTTGGGGACATAATTCAACCCACAACAGTCACCAAGTCATTTCCACTTCTCACATATTTTCCATTCTGTCCACATGGACCCATCTCCACTACTACACTTGAGGCCACCCACACAGCTTACCTGGATAATGCAACCATCTTCTCACTGATCTCCTCTGGTCTTTTTCTTCTCTTTCACTCTTGAAATCCATTCTCTATGCCACTATTACCATGTTCTTTCTAAAATTTAAATCTGATCATTTACAACCATCTACAAATCTAAAGTGATTTCTCATGACTCTGGGCAAAGTCTGTCCTCCCAAGCATGGCATAGAAGCTTCTTCATAACCCGGCTTATTACCTTTTCTGTCTTCACTTCCCTGTTTCTTCTTGCTTCCTCATTACTCTAGCTACCCTAAACACTTGGCAACCTACTTTGTACTTTTCCTATTCTTTTATTTAAATTCCTGTGTGGTTTTAAGGTCAGGGAAACCATGCTGTATTCTGACAAGATCTTGTCCCTCCCTCTGAGTTTCTTCAAGGGGATATCTCAGGAGCCTTTTTACTAGAGGAATCATCCCCACAGATTTAGTTTTCTCTGTTTTCAGGTCTTCCCACATGGAAAGAATTTACTCTCTCTCCCTCAAACTCATTTTTCAAGTTCACTAAACCTTCACTTCCTTAAGGAACCATTCTGCAACTGCGCTCTGCTCCCCATAAAACCCTGGTTTAGGTATCACCGTATTTCTTCTTAGTCAATTGTTCACAATCCCGTTAGTAACACTATATAGCTTTCGTGGGAATATCCTTTGCCCTGCTGCATTCCTCCGTACACCCTGAGCTCCCTATTGTAGTAGAAATTAGTCATCACTTTAGCCCTAGCAAATAGTAGGACTCAAAATATACTTGTGAAAGAAACCATAGCACGAAGGCATAACACACAGGACTAGGGCTGCTGAGATGAGTAAGATATATTTCCTGACCATGGCAGATCACTCACCATTTACCATACCCCAATCTGACCAGAGCTGCAGCAGCAACACAAAGTTTACCAGAAGCTCAAACAAAGCAAAACAAGGAAACATGGATTCTTCCAGAACTACAGGATTCTTTGACCCTATTGTACAGTTGTACTGTTGTACAGCTGACCCGTACAACAAATATGGGTAACTGGATGGCTCAGTCGGTTAAGCGTCTCCCTTCAGCCCAGGTCATGTTCTCCCAGGCTCAGGTCATGATCCCTGGGATTGAGCCCCACACTGGGCTTCCTGTTCAGTGGAAAGTCTGCTTCTCCCTCTCCCTCTGCCCCTTCCCCAGCACTCGTGCTCTCCCTCTTTCTCTCAGATAAATAATACCTTTTTAAAAATGCTTCATATTCTTATGACATCTAAGCTGAGCCTAAGTCTAAGTTCCCTTCTGGCTCTTATATTTTATGATTTCAGGTCCTTACTCAGAATTCTGAAGGACTTTCTGCCACTGTTTTAGTGTCCTTGTGAAATGACTGATGCTGCTTGATACAACAAATTTCCAAGTCCTCTTCTCACAGTATTTTCTTTCTTCTTACATACTATGACTATGTCTCTTTACCCTTCTCCACAGCCTAAGAGCTGTTTGTTTTCTTGCTTATTCTTCTATTTCACTACGATGGATCTTCTTATAGATTAAAAAAAAATAATATATATGTTTATGCTTATATATGTTTAATGTATGTTTAATAATACATATGGTTAGTTCTTGGGACCAATGATTGGTATCTTTTAATAATTCTGGAAAATTCTCAGGCATTCCTTTTTTTTCCCCCTTTCTTTCTTTTCTTTCTTTTTTTTAATATCACCTCTTCCCTATTCTTTCTTTTTGGAACTTTGACATATGTTAACTCTTCCCATCCTGATTTCCTTATCTCTTACTGCTCTTTCCTGTTTTCTACCTTTTTTGTCCCTCTGAATTTTCTATCTTTTCTTTGTATCTGTCTTCGAGACCATCAATTCCCCTTCTGCTGTGCCTAATCAATTGTTTAATATGTCCATTCAGTTTTAATTTTGAATTTTTATGTCTTCCACTTACAAAGGTTATATTTGCTTCTTTTCCAAACTGGTTACTTTTCTGTTTTCAAGATGTTCTTTTATTTCTTTAAAAATATTAAACCTTTGGGAGTGCCTGGATGGCTAAGTTGGTTAAGCATCTGCCTTTAGCTCAAGTCATGATCACAGGGTCCTGGGATCAAGCCCCATGTCAGGCTCCCTCCTCAGTGGGAAACCTGCTTTTCCCTCTCCCACTGTCCCCCTCCTCATGCTTTCTCTTTCACTATCTCAAATAAAATCTTTAAAAATATTAAACATTTGTTATTTTTATAATCTGTGATCATTTCAAGATTAGTGGTCTCTGTGGGTCTGATTCTGATGTCTGTAATTTCTGCCAACTTTCTCTCAGAGTGCCTAATTTCCTTGTTTTCAAACTGTGACCAATTTCCTTGAAAATTTACCTGTGAAAATACTTTGTGATCAGAGTTGAGATTACATTTCTCTAGGGAGGATTTGCATTAGCTTCCACCAATTGCCTTGGGATGGTATCTACTTAGGATTACTTTAAATTGAATTTACCTTTTGAGATGTTCCCAAACACACAGATAACATGAATTCAGTTAGCCTGGGTGAGACCCAGGTTATAGTTATACATTCTTAGAGGAGGTTTTGTTGTTGGTTTTTAATCTACTCAATGCCAAGGCTAAGACTGGGATGATGTTTTTTGCTGTCCCCTTCTCCCGACAATTTTATTTTTCATTCATCCTTACACAGAAACTGTAGTCCTTTGGTTCCCATTTCAGTCTTATATTTTATCTGGCAACCTTAACTATAATAAAAATGCTCTGAATTTTTCTTTTCAGAAAGAGAGATAAAGTCTAATTAAGTGGTAAGAGAGAAAAAAGAATCATAACTTGGTTTCTTTCAGGCCCTAACCAAGTATTTCTGAGGTATACTAGATTAGAGGTTTATCTATTCTGTATTTTGCCACACTGTGGTTTCTTCTCTAATTAGCTTTGCTAATTACTGTCTCCTCATCAAATTCCTTGAGGGTGGGGATTGCCTTTCTTGTCTGTATATACTCCCCATAATCACCAAAGCAGCGTATGGACCTTCCTACAGGATCAGCTAACTATTTGTTCATTGCTCCTACACCCATCCGCCTGTTGACTGTTCCTGCTTTCCATCCACCCAAGTACTCAAGCCAGAGCCAGGGAGCCATCCTACTTCCTCACCTCCCACATCATATCATCTGATCTTCTCAATTTTTATCTTTTTAGTTGCTCTCAAATCTGATTTATCTTCATTACTGCAGCCATCGTCTGAGATTATGCCTAGCCATTTCTCCTGCAGTATATTCCTTAAAAGAGGGTTTCTCAAATGTGTTACATGGAATCTGAGTTTTGCAAGATTTAATGGATATAACCATTTCCAGAGTTAAAGAAGTCATTTTCCATGCAGCTCCCACAATGATCATTTTAAGACATTCAGATCACATTGGATATTTTTTATAATGTTTCTCATTACTTTAGGTTGAATGCAAACCTCTTAAGCCTGGCCTGTAAGATAATATTTGATCTGACCCTGCTTATGACTTTAGCCTTATTTCCTGACTCTCTCCCTCTCTTTATCCACTGTAGCCCCACTGACCTTTTCTGTGTTCCTTGAACAGACGAAGCTTTCCTAGCCTCTGAAACACTGCCCTCAGAACCCACATGCTACCACTCCCACTACCACTTGTTACCATTCCCATCTCCACTCAAAGGTTAATTCCTGAAAGGCTCTCTCTCCAACAAGCCTATCTAAATCAAGACCTCTCGTCGCCATTCTCATCTCATCACTCTCTAAGGCTTTATCTGGTTTTCTGTACTTATTTACATGTTTTTCTTCTTCATTCATGTGTATTTTTGGAGCTTCTTCTATGTGCGAGGCAAATACTCATGGTACCAAGGTACAGGAAAACAAAATGAAACGACCTGTCCTCATGGAGCTTGCATTTTAGTAGCTATTTCATGCATTTATTGAAGATTTACATCTTATTAACATCATGATAATTATCTAATTTTCCTTCTATGTCTATTTTCCCTCCAAAATGCAAGCTCCAGAATGAAGGAATGAGTGAACAAACAGCTGTAGTGAGCAATCCTCATAGGCACTCAGCCATCACTTCCACCTGTTATTTGGTTGAGAAAAGAATGGGAATCCAGAAACAGCTTGCCTATTAGGATATTCCATTGTTGGAACCAGAGGACTTGGTAAAGACTAGAGCCCAATAGAGAGCCGAGCCCTCTTTTTAGCCAACATTTGTAGACAATGATTTAGATTATTTATTCTGGTCTCTCTACTACTGTGTCCCTCCAGGGGGTTGTGCCCCATTGTCAGCTGTACTATTTACATTACTGCCAATTCAAATATTTATTCATTGTCCCTGGACACCAGTGAGGACAAAATGATTGAAAATCATCAACAGTCTCCCTCACCAAGTACTTTGTATCCTAGCACCATTGAACCTTCCAGAAAAATCTTCTGTTTTGGCAAAGCTGGTCAAAGGGTCTGTTCTGTATGTGAGTGTTAATTACTTGAAGCAGTTCTGAGTACAAGGCCTATCTGAATTACATACTTTTTAGTGCTTGTTGGGGCCTATAATTAGTTGCACTCTGTGGGCCTATAAATCTCTTACCCAGTCATCATTTTTGTGTGGAATGAAGACTGTCAGTGTCTCTCTTACAGATTTGTACAGTGTCATCCAATGACTAAGTGCATATTTACTCTGGGAAATATGCATTATTGACAACGTGCTTAATTAACTCCCAAAATAATTTAAGTATTGGCTGCTTATAATATTGTCCCTCCCCTCAAAGGGAATAGTAGTACATCTCGGTAGAGGATGGACACTCCGCTGATATTCCAACAAGGCCATGGATGCCCATAAAGAGAATTGCTTAAGAGAGCTTGGCCCAATGACAGTGCCTCATCCAGTTGGCAAGTCTTGGGGCAGAGCCAAAAATAAGCTCATTTCCTAGTGATCTGCCTCCTTTACAGAATCCTATCAAAAATATTTCAAATTAAAAGTGAATTTTTAAAAAGGAGTTTGTATAAACATCTGCCACGGTTTTAACCCAGTCCCGTGGAAGATCCATCTTGCCCTGGTGATGGGGCATTAGGAATTGCTGAGAAACAAAATGGAAAGATGAGAAACCGGAAGCATGAGGAAAAGCAACAGGAAATGAAGAATGTGACCAGAAGACCAGGTCTCTGGGGAGAGGGGTCTGTGGAGAAGCCCATTTCCAGATGTGTGGCACAAGTGATGCTTGGAGCTCATAACCTGAGCACGCACATTCTTTCCTTAATAGAATTTTTTTTTCTAAGTCCATAGCACACATGTATTAATATGGAAATATGTATATATACAAAATCAGAAATAACTACTATAACATGCTAGCTTTTTCTTCTGATTTTTGATAGTCCTCTCTGTACACACAGATTGATATGCATACATAATACATACATATCTAGATATGGATTACCTTCCCTATTCACATAGCTTGTCATGAAAATGTTTCCATGTTATTCAATATTCACATGCTAAATTTTCTTTTTTTTTTTTTTAAAGATTTTGTTTATTTATTTGACAGAAAGATCACAAGTAGGCAGCGAAGCAGGCAGAGAGAGAGGAAGGGAAACAGGCTCCCTGCCGAGCAGAGAGCCCGATGCGGGGCTTGATCCCAGGACCCTGGGATCATGACCTGAGCTGAAGGCAGAGGCTTTAACCCACTGAGCCACCTAGGCGCCCCCACATGCTGTTTTCAAACCCATGGGGTGATGAATCATAACAGTATGGACACTGTTACTTTAGATTCTGTAGTTAGGGAGCTTATAGAATATTTGGGGCCAAAAACTTATGAAGAAGGGGCAAAGCATTAGTTTGGACCAATACTCTGCCTAAGTTGGGAAGTACTGGGAAAGCATACATAGCCCCAAATTTGGTTGAGCCTAAAATATAGGTGATTGGAACTGGGAAGGTAAATGAGCCAAAAGGTTGAAGTCGTGGGAAAAGCCAGCATCCAGGGCGTGATGAATTACAATAAGGCAGGTGCTGCTTTATGGAACATTAATGGATGTGGCCTAAGAGGTCAAAGCAAAAGTAGCCTAATGAGTCAGCGCCAAGGAGGTGTCGACAGAGGTAGGGGAGAACCCAGGAGCCTCCCAAGAGCATAAGTTTAACCTGCCCATTAGTCTAGCACCCTAGGCAGTAACTAGTAGGTCTGCGCAGTAAAGGGCCATAGAACAGATCAGTTTCAACAGGCAGTGGTAGAGGGAGGCCTGGGGTATGGAAGAAAGTTCTAGAAACCTAAAAATGAATCTTGAAAGACATACCACTCTGACATTAACTTTTCCCCCACGGTTTTACAAAGAGGCCCTTCTGCTTCAACAATATACTTGATCCCTGGCTAATTCTGGCCGATCTAGATTATTACATGATAATATTCTTTAAAAAACCAAGTCTTTTGTCTCCTTCAGATGAAAAGTAAACATACAGCAAGATTTTAGAAAAAGAAAATTAGAGTCATTTTAGCTTATGTGTATCTTTAATTGTATGACTCCAAGTTTATGTTAACCATAAACAACAAATTCTTTTTCTCTAGGCATTTTGAAAATTTGGTTCCATTTCAAGCTTAAAAATCTGTCTTTTCCGGTGCATTTTGTAAGTTAGATGTTCATAACCCCTAATGCGGCCCTGATTCAACCGCATGCAATGGTGAAGGCTATAGGCATTACTAAGAGCAGAATAACATGGCACAGAATGGCAGGTGTCCACTGAAGGCGGAGTTGAGAGCAGCTGTCAACACGTTCATGACAAGCGTGAGTTTCTCATGAGCCCCAACTCCGATAAAAATAAGGAAACCATGGAAAAGTGACATGGAGGATCACAAAGACAGAGGGGACACCGTAGTCCTGCCCACCCCACCCCACAGAAAGGAGATGATAGACGTGGGTTTCCTGAAGAAAGTCGGGCTAGCCCTCCATCTTGATGAGGCATCTTCACACACACTCTCCTTGGTGCGGGTGTGAGCCGCTGGAAACCAGTAACTGTTTCTGAAGGCTTTTTTTTTTTTTTTCCCCCAAATGTGTGAGGCTGTCTCTGAATTCTGACTGAACTTGCCCCATGTCCTCCCGAACTACGTTCTCTCAGCTCTAAAGTTTAACACACCAAGTAAGCAGATCTATTTAAACACACCAGTTGAGAGACCACCTTCTGAGACAGAATTCCACAATTCTAGCTTGTTTGGACTCTTCTACCCTGAACCCCCGAACACACACAACACAACAAACACACACACACACACATTGGAAGAGCCAGGAAAATTAATCTTTCTCCTTAAGCCAACCCTCCTTGCCATCCAAATGCCAACTTGACTTAGAGTCAACTTCTAGGTTTACGACTGTTACCTTTTCTTAATCCCAAAACAGCTGCCTCTCAGTGGTCAAGCTAAATCCATTTAGCTTATGTCTGACTTGTGGATCTTCTGGGGTGGAAAATTTTTTTAAATAATTCTTATTCTTCGGAATAAATGGTAATAATGAGAAAGACTAATGGGCATTCATAAGCTGTTCTAAGACATATTTCCTGTTCTGTGCATTATTCATTTATGCAAACTACTGTAAAGGTACCAAATTCACTGTGCATCTGGGCTGGAAAGGTCCCTGGACTCAAGGCTACATTGGTATGCACGTTTCCGAGGCTTGGTTCTGTTTAACATTTTCATCAGTGACCTGCTTAAAGGAGCAGAGAGCAAACTCATTAAATTCCTAGATGGGAGGGATGGCCAGAATGTTAGAGAACAGGAATAGAATTTTCCCAGCCCTTGCCAGATTAGCAAAACTGTCAGAGTCAAATATGTTCATCAGAGAAAGGCAGGGAAAAAGTAAGCCACCCAACGTGAGCTAAGTAGTAGCAGCTTAATTAGGAACAGAATGGAAAAGGATACAGATGCGAACACAGATGCACAGCAGGAAATAAATTTATCCAGTGGAACCCCTAGTGTTCTCCAGGGCCTTTGCACACCCCTTTAAAATGGACTGTGGAGACATAAAGGCCCATCTGCAAAAGTTCTAAGAATTTCTGTGAGCTTTTCTTTCTCAAGGCACCTGTAGCTTCAGATTCCTTCTATCATGCAACTAGCCTGCTTTATGGTTCATTTCCTTGTTTGGCTCCAGTCTGGTCACCCTGTAACAAACTGTGTCGCCACACAACAGACACAAAAACCATTTCCCTACTGTAAGCATATCCTGGCCTCCTGCAGAAGGGTCTGGCTCTGTCCTTGGCTGTCTTGACTCTTGTTCAATGCTTCCTGTGGAAGAGGCATGGCTGAATCTGGCCCAAGAGTGGGTCATACCTTGCCAACCCCTGCCAGACTCGGTTTCAGAATTTTTACCTTTTGAAGAGTCTTAGCAACCACCTTCTCCGACCAGATCATTTTACACCTGCAGAAATCAGAACCCAGAAAGCAGAGCAACATTCATGCAAGTTCACAAGGCAGTTAATCCAGAGTTAAAACCTCAAACTAGAAACAGATAGCCCAGTTCCCAGGCCAGTACCCTGTCTACTACATCATCACGAGGCTATTTCCTGAAGGTTCTGTCAATGTCTGGTTAAATGGCAGAGCCTCTTACAGAAAATTTTCCTCAATAACTTTTGGTGTAAGGCATCAGCCACATAATATACAGTCATGTTGTCTTGCAACACCCCTCGGAGAGCCCAGGATGAACATTTGGCTAAAGATTTGAGCAAGGGGGCAGACTTTGTGAAAACCAAAATAGAGCCTAGAGTAGAGGAGTAAGGAAGGCTGGGCACAGCAGTCAAAGGACAAAATTTTGTTTCGTTTAAATAAAAGTTAAAGGTCACATACGATCCTCATGTACAAGAGGAACATTCTCAAGAGGAGCAGTTGTTGGTCCATCTCCTCTCAGAATGACGAGAACGGAACTGGAGTAGGACAGACACCTTACTGGAGGTCGCTCTGTGAGTGACCAGAATCGCCGGCCAGCGGGAATCATAGAATTCCCTTAACAACTGGATCTGGGAACCGGCATCTTTCAGGAAGGGTTACGAGGAAAGGAAATTGAGTGATTCGAGAAGGCCTTGCTCTCTCATTAAGCCCCCTGAAAGCTGTAGGAGAGAGTCCTTCTCGGAGCCAACAGGGACACACTGAATCATTGTACTTAATGAGAACAGGACAGTATCTTCAAGAGGTTTGTGAAGTACCCAAAACAAAGCAGATTCTGCCTTGGGGAAAAAAAATTGTCCAGATTTCAAAGGAGCCTCTCAGATCACACTTCTTCACACAGGAGCCCGCTGCCCCTTCCAAAGATGCCTCTGTAGAAACGCTTGCTGCCTCTCCTTCAGTAAAGGCTAGGAGGGGTTTAATGTGGATGCTTCTCAATCCGCAGTCTGAAGACCAAGGAGCTTAGGACTCTACTTCCTTGAAAATCAGGACCAACCATTCCTGAGACTCTTATGCTACTAGCTTTGAGGAAACTAAATCGCAGCATATATCACACTATTAATTAAAAATGGTATAATCTGGGGGCACCTGGGTGGCTCAGTGGGTTAAAGCCTCTGCCTTCGGCTCAGGTCATGATCTTAGGGTCCTGGGATCGAGCCCCACATAGGGCTCTCTGCTCAGCAGGGAGCTTGCTTCCCTTCCTCTCTCTGCTTGCCTCTCTGCCTACTTGTGGTCTCTGGCTGTCAAATAAATAAATAAAATCTTTTTTTAAAAATGGTATGATCTGTACAAATATCATTTCCGGAGAGTCCCTTTCATGAAATACCTCCAAAACATTATTTGTCTCAAGTCACAAATTTTCCAGAGCCTATTTGCCAAATGATGAACTCTTAGTAATTAGTATGTCTCATTATTATAATTTTCTTCCAGATAATCCAGGAACCTGTACATCATGCACTACGGGGTATTACATGTAAGTCTGGCATTTATTTTTTCATGGCACTAACTTTTCTGCAGTTTAAGCAATACTGACTTAATCCTCAATCCAGTGATTAAAGCAAAGAGGCCGGGCAGCCAGAAGCGACTGTGCCCCGTCAGGCTATTAATGAACAATTCTTGGATTTAGCAATAAGAGCCCAGCTGTTTCCTTGACTCCAAAGGAGGCCCTCTTTTTCTTGGTCCTGGAAGTCACCCAACCTGACACTGGTGTCTAGGAATCTCGCCATGGGTTATCAGGTTTCAGACCTTGCAGTTCATGGACAAATCTTAATGATAGACCCGATCCCAAGCAAGCTATTTCTAAACATCTGCGTAGAGACCTTGGCCTTAAAGGAGTTAGAAAATCCAGGATGAAGCCAGGTACTTTGTGAGCTCTGAATCACCCCCTGGGTAATGAGAGACACAGAGCACTAGGTTAAATGAAACACAGATTAACAGACACTCCCAAAGTTCTTCAATTCAACACTACAAGTCAAAGACGGGAGGTCTCCATGTCGCCTCCCCTTCCTTTCCTAGTCGGCCTCCTAGGGCACACTGGTTCCTATCTTGGAAGAAAAGCAAAGAAGGCAGAGGAGAAGAAAAGGAAGGCCCGGATAATACATAAACTATGTAATTCTTCCCTGTGACATTAAGAACAGGGTGGTGTTCTTCTCTCCCCCAGTTCTTCTCTTCACCTTTCCACAAACTCTCATGCCAGGGACATGAGATTGATGTTACTCTCCAGAGGAAGAGACTGAAGGTCAGAGAGGCTGTGGGTTTCCTCACGTTGTACCACAAGCCAGCAGGGGCACGGGGGTGGGGGGAGGGCGTCCAGGTTCAGGTCACCTCAACTTAAGTGGGCTGGTTCCTCCTGTTACCACACTGCCTTTCGCCTCTAGCACCTTCGAGGGATGGTCGTGGGTAGAAAAGATACTGAGAGAGGTCAGGAGCTTGGGAGGGACAGGGGAGCCCAGAAAGCTGAAGCTTATCGAAAAGAGTCAGTTAGCCTTATCATTACCTAAGTTTATAGTTTTCATTCAACTCTGGTAGAGTAGCCTGATGCTCTCTATATGAACTCTGTCCGTGTCTCTGCATTCCTGACCCACTGATTTAAACTACTGCTCCATTAACAGGGGAGGAGGGACAGAGAAGAGGCCCCCAAACATGATTGCTGCAGGGTAGAGCAGACGAGTAAAGGAGCAGAAAGCTATCTGTCAGCATGTTCATAGCTGGCCTTTACCCACCACACAGCCCGTCACAGACCACCCTGGGCAGAGACGAACAGCAGACATGCAAACACTCTTTGGTGAGGACACATGGTCAGGGGCACAGAATGTTCCTCCAAGAACCGAGGAAGGAGAGCTTGGACTCAAATAACCACCATGCAGAAGTGGGTGAGAGGGGGGGAAAAAAAAGACGTAGGGAGGAATTCTCCTGTTTGGTCCTCATTCTCTGCGTCCCTCTGGTGTAACTGCATCCTTCCTCAAGCTGACAGGACAGGACAGCCCTCCGCCTGCACCTGCTTCCCCTGTCCCGGGAGCACCCTGTTCCACCTTGTAGCCAGCCCTGTGAGCCGCGCCTGCACACTGCTAGCCACTGATGAGCAGGTCCCATAAAACCCTTGGAGAAACAAATACAAGGAAGGAACAAGCCCAGTACCCCTGGGGGTAAAGGACGCCATGTTTGTTTCCAGAAACACTCAAGTATAACCCAATAGAATGTTCCGTAACTTTGCAGTTAGTGAATAAAATGTTGTGTCATAGAAGGTGCTAATGAAGAAATACAAAGCTTTCCTTGGATACTTCGTTGATGCTACGAAATTCACCAAAGGGAAAGGTCAGCTTGATTCCACTCCCCCTTCAAATGGGCCCCTAATTCAGTGGAGTCTGGAATACAACATTTGGGGCACCTGACTCAGTGGGCTAAGCGTCTGCTTCGGCTCAGGTCATGATCCCTGGATCCTGGGATCAAGAGTGTCACATTGGGCTCCCTGCTCAGCTGGGGCAAGGGGATTGCAGGGGTGGGGGGCTGCTCCTCACTCTGCTCCTCCCCCAATTGTGTGCATGCTCTGTCCCTCTCAAAATTAAATATGTAAATAAAAACTAAAAATTTAAAAAATAAGTTTAAAAAAATGAGATATACCATTCTACTATAGAATGAGAAGGGACAATATACTTAAAAATATAAATACATAAAACCTAAGCCACTTCATTCTTAATATTAACAATCTAGCTTTTTAAAAAAAATAATTAAAAAAAAATCTAATAGGGGCACCTGGGTGGCTCAGTGGGTTAAAGCCTCTGCCTTCGGCTCAGGTCATGATCTCAGGGTCCTGGAATCGAGCCCCGCATCGGGCTCTCTGCTCAGCGGGGAGCCTGCTTTCACCTTCTCTCTCTCTGCCTGCCTCTCTGCCTGCTTGTGATCTCTGTCTGTCAAATAAATAAATAAAATCTTTGGAAAAAAAATCTAATAGAAATTTTGGTAAGTTACTTGAACTCAACACTGAGCTGTTTCCAAACGTCCATGTGGAGACCATGTCTTTAATGGGAGTGAGAAAATCCAGGATGAAGCCAGGTACTTTGTGAGCTCTGAATCACCCCCTGGGTAATGAGAGACACAGAGCACTAGGTTAAATGAAACACAGATTAACAGACACTCCCAAAGTTCTCCAATTTAGCTCTACAAGTCAGAGATGGGAGGTCTCCACGTCACCTCCCCTTCCCATTGCCATGTGACAGAATGAACAGATGTTCAAATCCCAGGCCTGCCTTTGACTATGTATGGGACTCTGAGCCCGTTACCTCAAAACTCAGTACCCCTATCTAGAAATTAAAGACATAATAGCTACCACCTGGGAATGACATGGAGGTTGAAATGAGGACTTCACACACCATCAGTACTCCATAAATAAATGCTGGGACCCCTTTCCTACTCCCCAGCTCTTGACAGCTGCCCTGATGATGGGTCCTCGGGGTCCAGAGGGAAGTGGCTAATGACCTGTTTGGTGAGCACACCAAGACCAAGCTTTTGTCCTTGACACCCAAATACCTATACCTGTTAAAAATGACATGTAGACAGATGTCAGGATATTAAATTCTGGTGGTAAAGAGAAACACGTCACCTTACCTCCTCATGGAGGAAACTCCGCCTCCTCCCCTCGCCCCTAGGTTTGAACAGCACTGCTACAAGACCTGTCCGGAGAAGACCTACAGGGAAGAATCCGAATGCAAAGTGTGTGAGATCAACTGCGGCAACTGTGACCAGTATCAGTGCTACTGGTGTGAAGAGGGCTTCTTTCTCCTGGGTAAGCCTGAGAGGCGCATGGTACAAAGGAAGAACAAGGCTCCCGACCCCTACCCAGAAATGACAGCACTCGCTTGACGGGCTTGAGACTCTTCCTGTGCCTCTTGTCCACGGATGGATTTTAATTTGGTTTGAAAATAAACATTAGCCGGCACTACTTCCTTCTGCTTCTATTACTGAAGTAGAGTGCCTGTCACTCATTAATTTCCAACATCACCAAGCTGATGGATGCAAGAGTGACAGGGG
Source organism: Taxidea taxus jeffersonii (assembly GCA_003697995.1). Lineage (NCBI taxonomy): Eukaryota > Metazoa > Chordata > Mammalia > Carnivora > Mustelidae > Taxidea > Taxidea taxus. The sequence goes on from ML106895.1 coordinate 56,388, forward strand.
TGGCGGGGGGTACATTGAAGGTAAATGCCTTAGAACGAATCACCTAGAATATCCAGAACCATGACTCTTTCCTGGGAACTTAATCCACACTATATATTCCTAAGCACTGTTAAAGATCAACAAGATCCTTTGTCTTTGGTTTGGGTCTGATGGTTACGAAAGAACCATCCTAAGGGTCTCCCAGGGAAAGGACCACCGGCCCAAGGCTCCCGAATCAGCCCACACTGATCTCCGTGGTTCTATAGAGAGATTTGTTTGATTTGTGCTTCTCCAAGGCCCTGAGAATCTAAAGTTCTTTACTCGATGCTCTTCACTCCTTCACCCCTTGAGCAAACTTAAATGCTTGGTTAAAAGAGGACGGGCGTGTTGGATTTAAGACACATTTCTTGGTTGAAATAAGCTGATGCCAGTTTGGTTTCTTTAAAAACAAATGCAAACAAAGAACGTTCCTGAGTTTCCCCACCGCCTGTTTAGAACCCAGCCTGGCCCAGTGAGCCAGCCAGGGGCCCACCTCCATGCTCCCTCTCTGTGTTCTCCCGCAGGCGGCTCTTGTGTCAGGACATGTGGCCCTGGCTTCTACGGCGACCCAGAGTTGGGACAATGTGAGCACTGCCACCCGGCCTGTGAGACCTGCACCGGCTTTGGACGCCAGCAGTGCAGCAGCTGCCGGGAAGGACAGCAGCTGCGGCAGGGGACATGTGCTGGGCCCGCCCAGATTCAGGTGGAAGGCAGATTCTGGAATGGTATGTGTGGGAGAGAGAGAGGGAGAGCAGATGTCTGGCCACCTTCTCTGCCTGTCTCCTTCCCTCCCTCTTTAAAGTTTGCCTTTGGGATATCCCAGATGAGATGAAGGCAGGGCAGTGAACCAAAGCTTGGGAGTGGGAGAGGGTAGGAGGCTGTGGTTCATGGGTGTCTAACCTGGAGGGAAACCCAAAGTGCAACTTACAGCTGGTGTGGCCCGCGCGTTCCTGTCCGGTGGGGGAGAGCTCGGAGCAGGTAAACAGAGTCATGGAGGAGAATGGCCCAACAACCACTGTCTCAAAGATTTCAGAATAGCTTCTACCTAAGGCAAAGGAGAAAGACTGGCAAGGGTGGGCTTTTTCAGTTGCACAAGGAAGAACGACCCTAAAGTATTGGAACTTAAGCTGAGACAGCCGATCTTTCCGGCTGGCTGATTAGAACTTAGCATCATTCAAGCTTGCCTTTTAAAAGTCCCCATCCAGGGGCACCTGGGTGGCTCTCTCAGTTAAGCAATGGACTCTTGATTTCGGCTCTGGTCATGATCTCCAGCTTGGGAGATCGGGCCCGGAGTCCGGCTCTCCGCTGAGTGGGGAATCTGCTTGAGATTTTTCCTCCCGCTCCCCCAGGGGCTCATGCTGCCTCTCAAGTAAAATAAAATGAAAGTCCCCCTCTAGCTGCAGATGAGGAAAGTGGGGATTTTGATGGGGGCAGGAGGGAGAGTGTGGGAGCTTGCCATCTAACAGTAAAGGCTTGCGCCTGCTCATCCCTACTTGCGTCTTCAGCGTGGACCTCCTCGCACCGGAACCAAAGTCACAGGCTTCCTTGCAAGGTAGTTACAAACTCCAATGACCTCTCTGTGTCTCCCGGGGTTAAAACACAAAACCCTCTTCCTGCTGGAAAAATCTGACTCACATTCTATGAAGAGACGCTCACAAAAACAAGAGATGCTCTCCATTTGATTTCAAGGCAAGGATTTGTTAAAAAGGTCATTTCAGTGCAGCAACATTGGAGGTCCGCTCAGGATACGACTTTGAAGGGCTGGGGTGAGGGAAAGATCCCGGGCAGGAGGGAGGCTCTTGCTGGGTCCACGGAGGGACATCCATGGCGACCGTCCACCATGACCGTGGCACATATGAGACTTAAAGGAAAAGCAGCTCAGGGACCATCACAAACCCAGCAGCCAAAGGACACGGAGAACACGGGCCAACTTCAGAGACATAGCTGGGAAGAAAATCATTCACTCCAGACTGGGATATCTTCCGTGAATTCTAGCTGGACCTGAAGGCTGAAAACGGGTTCGTCCGGCATTCAGGCATTTAAGAGGCAGTGCGAGCCAAGAGGAAAATCGTCTGGTGCTGTGTTCCTAGCTCAGAACATCTGTATTTTATCTGGTATCCAGATGATGAAAAGGGCCAGGGAGCCAAGAGTCAGAGCAGATTTGATTCCCCAAATGATGACACGTCCCTTTCAACCGGACTACGCGCTCCGCAAGCAGGCATCAGGCCTTGATTGCTCCCCTGTCAGGGCACCACACCCAGCCCTCTGCATCTTCTCCTATCAAAATATAGTGTTTTTGAAGAAGGGAAGGAATTAGTCCATTTGGGGATTTAGCACTAATAAGGGATTCGGGGAGCAGATGCAAATGCTTCTCATGGCTGGACAAAAGCAATGAAGTCAATGGCACGGCTGCACTTTTCTATGATCTAGGAGACCAGACATGCAGACTATTAGCAGGGAGGAAGAACTCACTCTTCACGGAGCAAGGTACGGCTGGAGCTCAGCTTCCCTGGCAGAGTTTAGACACCACTGAGGTAGACAGTAAGTGGGAAATGCACTCCATAAAGTCCTAGACTCCAGTATTTGAGCCAAAGCCTACAACTTTACCCTGACTTCTAACTCTTAAAAACAAAAAGCAGAATAAACAAACAAAACAAGGTTGGGGGTATAATAGGTGGGCAGAAGTTTCCAGAAAACAGATGCTCGTTAGCCACCCCTTTCCAATGATGCTAAGCAGGTTGCAGTTATCCTGAGTCAACTCTGTGGGAGCCCAGACAATGTACAGAAAGATTTGAAAAGAATAGAGCTGCCCAGGTGCTCTCAGCAAGGTGGTACTGCGCTTTTCAACAAGGCTGTGGATCCACAGAAGGAAGGGAAAACGGGACAAACTTCAGTTGACCCACACCACCCTCCAGAGAAAACAATCAGCTTCTTCTTTGCCTCCAAAGACTATGACCACCCCCATTGCCTATGCCAGCACCTTGAGAGGAAAGAGCCTTAAGATAAAAATCCAACTGGACTTCACTGAACCCCTCTCTTAATAAGGTGGCTGCTCAGAATGAGAGGACCTTCATTCTTTGTTAATTATGCACAGTGGGACCACCTCCTGCCCCAGTCTGAGGATGGAGAGATCCCTACACGTTGGACCATGCCCAGCAAGTCCTCCAGCCAAGGCTAAGTTATGTCCAAAGATGGCCGCCCAACTCTGCTCTTCCTGCCAGCAAAGAATCACTCGCACCCAGAGTACAGATCCCTCCCAGATCCCCTGTCCTAGTCACTAATATCCTCAGGAGGTTCCTAGTCCAATGTCCCCATGTGGCAACCGCAGACCCAATGTGAAACAGAACACTAGTGGCTTCCACAGTGACCTGGGCCATCACAGGGTGACCATGGGTGAAAACGTTGGGGCATTCGGCTGCTTTCCTGAAACCACTGTTGGGAATGGAAACGGTTTACTCTATGGCTGTTAAATCATTTGGATTTTCTTAAGTGGTTTTCCCTCTGGTAGTGCCGGAAAGTCCTAGGAATAACTCCTGCACATTTCCCCTACCCACCTATTTCCATCATCGATGAAAACCATGTTTGTAGCAGGCTCTAATGACATATTCTGAGGGTAGTTTAATCTACAAAGCACAGACATAGGGAATTAACTTTTTATCTTTGACCACATCCTAACAATTTCTCACCAGCCTGTCTTTTGATCTTGATTCCTATGCCCTGAGGAAGCCTGGACTCCCAGAGTCCCTCACAAACACTGAGCCATGTGTAAAAAATAAATCTCAGTGGTGGGGAGATATATTGCCTGTGTGTAACTGAATCTTTGAGAGCTTTAAAGATGCCACAAAAATCTGATTTTTAGAAGGACTTTGTAGATATATACAGTTGCCTCGCTTAGAAATGAGGACTTCATTATTTAATTATCCAATCAGAACTCAGTGAAGAAAACCCGGGACTCTGGATGAGTAAATGACTAAACCTTTGGCCCACAGGATCCCTGAAAGAACCACGAATCTGCACTTGCCTTGATTGTCAAATACCCAGGAATTTCGATAGGGGATCATTAAACTACATGCTACGATGGGAGTATTTACACCACTGAAATTGGCAAACACTACAAATCAAGTTTTTTGTCTTGTGTTCCAAAAAGCCATTTTACTAGTATACCACTGCTTTGACCTCAACCAAACTATTTTAAAATCCAAATTAATTACAAAAATTCTCTCTAGTGGATGTAGGCTTTAGGGGTAAGCATACCAGGATTCAAATCCTGGCTCTGTTCTCTACTAGCTGTGTGACCTTGAACAAGTTACTCATTCTGTCTGAATCTTAATTCCCTCATCCATAAAATAAGAACATGGAACTACTTCACCCAAGGTCATTCTGAGAATTAAATGGGAGAACACACATAAAGCTCCCAGGGCTGAAGAGGACACAATAAAAGTTAAACTACTCCTCTGCCCTTTAACCTGACCCAGTCTTAACGCAGGAAACCCTAGTTCACTTTCAAAACAGTCTTCCTTGTCAAAAGCAAGTAATTTGGGGGGTTGGTGGGGGGGCTAGATTGGGGAAGAATAGTCCTGCAAAGAAGGCAGCAAAGAGTGGTCAGCTGAGATGCCTAGGAGCCAAGCAAAGTCCTTTATATCCTGTGTATAAAGATGTCCATAGCAGCTCCATTTATAATAACCCCCCAAAATTAAATGAATTATGTTTCATCCAAATACATAACCCACTTAAAATAGTGTATACAAAGACTTTTAGGAGCAAGAGAATATGCCTATAAAATTTGTAATATCAAATTCAGGGGTGCCTGGTGGCTCAGTCGATTAAGCATCTGCCTCAGCTCAGGTCATGATCCCAGTGTCCTGGGACTGAGCCCCACATGGGGCTCCCTGCTCAGCAAGGAGCCTGCTTCTCCCTCTCCCCCTGCCAGCCACTCCCCACCCCCTGCTTCTGCGTTGTCAAATAAATAAATAAAATCTTTTAAAAAATGCAAAATGTATGACCGGTATTATATACACAGAAGACATAAAGATTTCACACACAAACACATACATGATTCTACTCACACATTCAATGTAAAAATGGGAAATCTACGTGCTGACGTCTACCCCGCATTTCTGAGTGGTAAGGTGATAGGCAACACTAACCTTCTTTATCTTTCTTGCATTTAAAAAAATGAAACACTTTTTTTTCTTTTTTACTAAAAAAGAGCCCGTGCCCACTGCAAGCCCATCTCCTGTGAGGAACCTGCCGCAGAAGCGACGGCGGAAGTTTCAAATCAAAAGAGGTAACAGGGAAATAGGGAGAAGACCATCACACCGAATCAAAAGCCTCTGTGACATAGAAACCAACCCAAGAAGCTGGGCTATAAGGAGCAAATGGGGGTGCAGAAGTCCTCAGACAAAAACAGAAGGAAGGTGGTAACCACAACTTGGTACTCAGAAGCCAGAGACTGGGAGGAAATTCAGCAGTGAAGCTTTCTGGAACATTTAAGGTTGTTCCTGATGTGCTGACTGGTTATATCTGGGGAGGCTATCAAAACAAGCCTCTGTCCTTGGAGATCTTTAATAGCCTGGAAAAGCACCTTTGGCCTCCCTGGTCATTGCTGTAGTATTTGAAATAGCAGAGATTGGAAAAAAAAAAAATACTAAGCAGTCACCAACGATTACCAGTTAGAAAAATGAATTTTGATATACCCATGCAATGGAATGCTGTGGAGCCACAAACAAGAATGAGGGAGTTCTTTATGTGCCATGGACCCCCAAATACATTATTACCAAAAACAAACAAAACAAATGTGATAAAAAACATGAATACAGTTTACATAGAAAGGATGGAGGGATGCTTTATGATATATTCCCTTTCTTCAGTTTTTGGGTTTTTTTTTTTTAACTGTGTAAGTATTGCTTATTTTAAAAAGTTTGCTTTAGGGGCGCCTGGATGGCTCAGTGGGTTAAAGCCTCTGCCTTCAGCTTAGGTCATGGTCTCAGGGTCCTGGGATCGAGCCCCGCATTGGGCTCTCTGCTCAGCAGGGAGCCTGCTTCTCCCCTCCCTCTCTGTCTGCCTCTCTGCCTACTTGTGATCTCTGTCTGTCAAATAAATAAATAAAATCTTTAAAAAAAAGTTTGTTTTAAATAAAACTCCTGTTTTATATGGTTTAGCTATAGTCATTTCTAAAGGACAGACACTATATTTTCTTGGTCCAGGTGTTTTGGTTTTTCCCTTTGAGGTCTTGTCCAGTCCAGAATTTCTGGAGTGGAAAAAAAAGAAAAACTATGATCAAAGTCAAATACTTGTGATTAAGTCACTAATCTCTTAGGATAAAAAGCTGTGGCTGGCAATGATGATCCCTTGCCCACACTTAATTGCTGTTAACTGTGTGTGCAGAGCACCCTCTAGTGGACATGTTCTGACATTACAGAATTTATATAGAGTGTGTCCCAGTAAAATCTCAAACTGCCGGAATGTGAGAGACGCGTAATTATAAATGTGTAGATATATTACAAAAATGTGAGAAAATTCATTAAAACTCGTTTCTAAATTTAAAAAGTTAGTATAAAGTGATAATATCGGGGTGCCTGGGTGGTTCAGTTAAATGTTTGCTGCCTCCTGCTCAGGTCATGATTCCATGGTTCTAGGATAGAGCCCCACTTCTGGCTCCCCTGTATGGGGAACCTGCTTCTCCCTCTTCCTCCGCCCCTCCCCTCCACTCTTGTGTGCTTGCTCGTGCACTTTCTCCCTGTCTTAAATAAATAAATAAAATCTTTGGGGCGCCTGGGTGGCTCAGTGAGTTAATAAAGCCTCTGCCTTTGGCTCAGGTGATGATCTCAGGGTCCTGGAATCGAGCCCCGCATCTGGCTCTCTGCTCGGCAGGGAGCCTGCTTCCTCCTCTCTCTCTCTATCTGCCTCTCTGCCTACTTGTGAGTTTTGTCTGTCAAACAAATAAATAAAATCTTTTTAATAAATAAATAAATAAAATGTTTTGGAATGATAAAATAAAAAACCTCAAACCCTTAGCGGAAAAAAATTCAACCCCTGGCCTAAACATATAATAATATTAAGAACTGTCAAGGTGTCTGGTAAATATTATTTTTTAAGAACTTCTCTCAGCCATTATGTTTTTTCGGTTCCATTGAAATACAACTGACATGTAACACTGTCATGCTTAACAAGTATAATATGATGGTTTGATATATTTATATATTGCAAAATGATTACCACCATAAGGTTAACACATCCAGCACCCCAAGCTACCTCGTGTGTGTGTGTGGTGAGAACTTTTAAGAGCTAATCTCTTAGCAACTTCCCCATATACAACAGTATTAGCTGTAGACACCATGTATCATCTTACAACTGGAAGTTTGTACCTTTCCGTCCCCTTTCACCCATTCCCCCACCCCACCTCGACCCCTGGCAACCACCAATCTATTCTAAGAGTTTGGTTTCCTTGTAGGTTCCACATATAAGTGAGATCACAGAGTATTTGTCTTTTTCCCTCTGATATATTTCACTTAGCCTAACACTCAAGATTTATCCATTTGTTGCAAATGGCAACATTTCCTTCCTTTTTACGGCTGAGTGGTGCTCCTTTATACACATACAGCACATCTTCTTGATCCATTCACCCATCGATAAGAAACCGCATAAGTTTCTGTATCTCAGCTCTTGTAAGCAAGGCTGCAATGAACATGGGAGAACAGGTGTCTCTTCAAGACAGTGATTCCATTTCCTTCAGTTACATACACAGCGTGGAATGGCTGGATCATGGGGTAGCTCCATTTTTCATCTTCTGAGGACCCTCTGCACTGTTTGCCACAGTGGCTCTCCCCACTTCCAGCACGAGTGTCCCCTTTCCTCCACGTCCTCACCGACACTGGCTATGTCTTCTCCAGCCTTGCCCGGCTGACGGGTGTGAGATGCTCACATTGCAGTTTTGATCCGCATCTCCCTGGGGATTAGCGAGGACTGATGTTGGCAAGGGACCTGTTGCTCACCCTGCCGCCTTCTCCTTTGGGTTAAGTGAGGCTGTCAGGTTTAAAAGGCCTGTCAGGGAGACAGTTGGTCTTATGGAGCTTCCTGTTGCCTTTTGCGGGAATCCTGTGCCGGGATCATTCTGCCCAAGGCTAACTGAGCTCTTAACAGCTCTGCCCAGGGAGAGCAGAGCAGTGAGTCAGTCTCCTGGAAAACCAAGGCATGTTTCTCCTTCCCGACTAGGAAGAAAACTGCCACTTAGCATGGCAGGATGATCCTTTATGTCTGTATGTCTGTATCTACCTCCACGCCATCTATCTGTCTACCTCCCTACTTGGGGATCTAGTTTCCTCGGTAGCTAATCTCAGCAGCTTATTCACCATGGCACCTTCAGAGAAACCAAGCAATGCCTCCCAGCGCCACTCCAGGTATGGAACAGGGGAAGAAGAGAGAGAACTAAAGCCAAAGCTTGGGAAATGGGGAGGTATGTAAGCAAGGAGGAAACTGGGAGGAAGGAAGCAGAAGGTCTAGCATTTACTGAGCCACTGTGTGCGCGCGTTATACACAGTTTCATTGCATCCCACGACAGGTTTTTTTTTTAATTTTTTAAAAATTTATTTGACTGATAGAGAGATCACAAGTAGGCAGAGAGGCAGGCAGAGAGAGGGTGGGGGGAAGCAGGCTCCCCGCCGAGCAGAGAGCCCGATGCGGGACCCGATCCCAGGACCCCGAGATCACGACCTGAGCTGAAGGCAGCCGCTCAACCCACTGAGCCACCCAGGCACCCCCACGACAGTTCTATAAGGGAACGATCATTGGCTCTCATGCTAGAGACATGGAAAATAGGACTCTCCGAGTTTAATTCCCGTATCCATGGTTACTCTGCCGTAAGTGACCCAGCTGGGCTCTGAAGGCAGGTGTGCCTACAGGACCCACTTTGTCAGACCGACTCTCGGAAGGGATGGAAGGAGCCAGAAGCAAGAGAGGGAGGGGGGTCATAAGATGCCAACAGTCGACTGGGGGTCCATATCATTCCTAACCCACATCCTGAGCTAGATCTTCTTTTTCTAATTATTCCCCATGAGACTCGTGCTGATTCCCAAGCAGCTCCTGAGGTTCAGTCAAGATCTCATGTCCTAATTGAGTGATGTCACCAAGGCTATTCTGTAGGTCTTTGAAATTGTCCCGTGGACTTGCTGACCCTCTGGAAAAGCCTGGCATTGAAGGAGTGCTCTTGGGGGGAAAGGGAGAGAGGAAAACCTCTAATGTTTCCCAGGTAGATGGGTACTGACCGGAGACGGCCTGCTTATCACCTGACCAACCAGAAAACTCACAGGTGGCTCCATTAGGTGAATGTTTAACGATGATTTGAGAGGAGATCAATTTAGGTTTGCATTCCACAGTGGTCACTCTGAAGAACACAGAAACCCAAACATTGATGGATTTTGAAACCTGGTTCCAAAGAACAAAAAACAAAAAACAAAACAAAACAAAAAAAAAAAGGAGAGAGGAAGGAAGGGAGGGAGGAAGGAAAAGAAAAAACTACTCCACCTCTTAATGATCAATTGGAAGGGAGAGAAAAAAATGAATGAAAAAGAAAGAAATAAATAAATGAATAAAGTCCACCGCACAGGTAATGAGTGGGCACCAGAGTTTAGCCAATGCAAAACCGAAGGGCTTCTATTCTAGGCAGGAAGGAAGACGAGATGACCTATGAGATCCTTTCCAATGCTGTAATACTATGAGCCTGTTCAAAGGACACTGACTTCCAGCTTCTGTCCCTACACAGACATTCTGAGAGGACACCAGCCTTGTCATCCTTCTTGTAAAACCTGCAATGAGTCTGCGACGCTGTGCACTTCATGTCCAAAAGGTCAGTGTGGAATATGCCAGGAGGTGGCTGTGGCCCAGACACTTCACTGTCACTCAAGTGGTATCTTTATGTAAAAGCTTTGCAGGACTTGATCCAGTTCTCACTCTTCCTATCACAATGGCTCCTCTGGGAAAATGCCAGGACCCAGACAGCGACCTCTAACAAAACTGGTATTCAGGGGCACATGGCGGGTTCAGTTGGTAGAGCAAGAGACCCTTGATCTCAGGGTTGTAAGTTTGAGTCCCATGTTGGGTATAAAGATTACTTAAAAATAAAATTTTAAACACACACACAACTAGCTTTCAAAGGACCAAAAAACAAATAAATAAAAGAGAGAGAGAGAAAGAAAAGAAAAATGTCAGTGTTCTTATCCAAAAGCATGATGAAGTTATCTGTTGATCTGGCCACAGAATTTGCTGGGTCTCTGGGTACCTGACATTTCTAGAGGTTCCATTCCTCTTTAAAGTGCATTAGCCAAGGGGCACCTGGGTGGCTCAGTGGGTTAAGCCTCTGCCTTCGGCTCAGGTCGTGGTGTTGGGGTCCTGGGATCGAGCCCTACATCGGGCTCTCTGCTCGGCGGGGCCCTGCTTCCCCCTCTCTCTCTGCCTGCCTCTCTGCCTACTTGTGATCTCTCTCTCTGTCAAATAAATAGATAAAATCTTTTTTTTTTTTAAGTGCATTAGCCAAAACAAGAGAACAAGAAGTACCCTACTTCTTCCTTCCTTCTTCATTTCTGAATTTAGGGGAGAAAAAACCCCAAGAATGACAACTTTTTTTTAAGGTTTGTTTAGCAGAGAGAGAGCATGAGAGAGAGCAAAAGAGAGCGTGAGCAGGAGCAGGGGGGAGGGGCAGAGGGAGAGGGACAAACAGGCTCCCCACTGAGCAAGGAGCCAGATGTGGACTCCATCCCAGGACCCCGGGATCATGACCTGAGCCGGAGACAGATGCCCAACTGACTGCCCCATCCAAGAACAACAACTTAACAGGTCAACAGATGCACTGCTTCATCATCTGTAATAACAAAACATCAGAAATAGCAACTCCCCTGAATTCGGGGGATATTTTATGAACATGGTTCATTAACAGTGAAAATTTAAGAATTAAAAGTGACCATGAAAGCGGTCATGGTGTCGGAAGGTGCAGTGTTCGTGAGATGGGACGCAAAACTTTAATATTTCAGGTGTCCCATGACCCTACCCTATGAAATATAAACGTTTACAGCCAAAAACTGAAGGAATTTTCTTGGGATTTGGGAATGGAGGGTGATTTTAAAATAGTTTTCTTCAATAATGATGGTATCTGATTTTTTTCAATTAAAATAAAGTAGACAGACCTCCACTCCAGGTGGCGCTGGATGGAAGAGTTGCCACTGGGTTAGCGGCCTAGCAGGAGAGGCTTCCAGAAGTGGAAAAACAGACTCTAGAGGGCTGCACATGTGCCTTACACATGGACGAAGGTGTTAATAGACCAACTGGACAGAAGGAAGCCCTTCGTGACCTGCACCAATATCAGTAGGAAAGTAAAAGAAACAGGGCAAGAGGGCGCCTGGGTGGCTCAGTCAGTTAAGTATCTGCCTGCGGCTCAGGTCATGATCTGGGGTCCTGGGATCGAGTCCCACATCGGGCTCCTAGCTCAGCGGGGAGCGTGTTTCTCCCTCTGCCCCTCCCCCCCATTGTGCACTTGCTCGCTCTCTTTCTCTCTCTCTCAAATAAATTCTAAAAACAGAAAGAAAGAAACAGGGCAAAACCTCTGTTGTCGATTTCCTTTCTGGCGATTGAACTGAATGTGGGAGACCGAGCTTCACTAATAAGTACTTGCAATTGAGAGAAATAAATATTCAGCATCCTCGGATCTTTGCAGAGGCTCCAAAAAGGAGTTTGGGCTGCTGTGGGCCTCCGTCCTTTGTGCGGACACACGTGCCCTTGGACCAGACACAGGATAACCATTTGTCCACTCTGCTTTCTTCCCTCGATTTCTAGGCACATATCTGCTGGCCCAGGCCTGTGTCTCCTCCTGTCCTGAAGGCACATGGCCCTCGGCAAGGAGTGGAAGCTGCGAGAACTGTACAGAGGACTGTGTCTCCTGCTCTGGAGCCGATCTCTGCAGAAAGTGCCAGATGTCGCCAGACTTTCCTCTCGTCCTCCACAAAGGCAGGTGCTACAGCAGGTGCCCTGAGTAAGTGTCCCTCTTCCTTCCTCATCCAGCTCCGGTTCATTCCCCTATGGCATTTGGAGGGCAATTCCTTCTTGCACCAGGAACGCCTCCCCATCCCTGGTGACAGAGCCTATGGACATGTCCCCCTGCGACTCTGACATCACTGTTGGCCATAGCGGCGAAAGCGTGCCCACTTCTCCCTCGGGACTGTGATATGTACGTGTTTTCGACTTTTGTGAAAATACGTGTTTCTTCTACCTTGTGGCTGTGATCAAGGAGTTGTCTTTCTTCCATGACCAAAGTTAAGGCTGCGAATACAGGAATCCCTTCTTAAATGTTTGCAGCAGGTGAGGTGTGAGGTATAAATAATAAATACAAAATCAAACCTGCTAAATTATTTATTGATTCCTCATGGTTTCCTCAGTCCTCTGGTTTATAATTCCTTTTCTCTTCCCATCAGTGGTTCCACCTCCAGGATGTAAAAAGGAAGTGGAAACAGCACTTGGGAACAGTGTATCTGGGAACTTCCGGTGACGAGCAACATAAATTCTAAGTAGAATGACTGAGACAGTGTGGGGTTTATCATCGCATGGACCAAAAAGCTTAAAATCTAGCATTGGTCACCTCAGTGGCCAACACTTCATTAAAGACCCACAATCTTTCCGTTTTGTTCTTGTATCTTCTTCAGCTTGTCATCCCCTGAGCCCCTGAGCCACGGTGTTTGCCCCGTGTCCAAATCTCACCACCCTACACAGCAACAACCAGAGACAGAAGAGGGCATGTTTCCCTTCCTCCATCTCTTTTGCAAAGGAAAGAAAACCGACTTCTCTTCACATCTCATTAGCCAGAAAGCATCTCTTCCATGCTCCAAAAATAATCTCTGGCCAGAAGGATGGAGATAGAAGGATCAGTTTCGGCTACACAAGATTCACCCCGAACACTCAAATAAAATCAAACACTGACAGCCAGGAGGACTGGAAAGAGGGAGGCGAGGAAGGAGTTTGGGGGAATGACCAACAGAATCTATTTGGAGGAATTAGAAATTTCCCACTGATTAAAAGAAGTTGGTGCTAGAGCTATAAGACCTATGATTGAAGTAGATCATTACTTTCTGGATCCACTACTGAGACAGATCCTACAGGGTGCAAAGACTAGTCAGGGTACTCAAGAAGCCTCCAGGCTAGTGGAGAAGCCAAGCGTATTCAATTCTGTCCTGCAGATAAATAGTTTGCATCTACTAGATGTAAGAATTGACACCAGAAGCTAAGTCACAATCAACCAAAGGTTCTCCATGTGGTCCCAGAAAGCTAAGATACTACTGTATAAGGGAGTCTGGTCTTAGCTTTCATCCGGATACAATTTGGTTCCCTCTCTTCTACTAAAACGCTTCTTCTCTGATTTTTCTTTCGTAAAACTACATCAGATACATAAACTTGATTCACCCCTGTCCTATTTCTTCCTGATACATTCAGTGCTTTTTCGTTTCCTGAATAAATATAAGAAGGGCTGAAGGAATGAGGAAACAGATGTGAATGAGTTCATTAAAACATCAAGTAAAGAGGCCGTATAGGATGCCTCATGGGCACTGATTCAAAAAGGACTCCAGTAGACGAGTTATTTGCTACAATTCTTCACAGGTCCTTCCGTGGACCTATGCCCTCTGCTTGTCACTTTGCAGCAACTTCCACAGACTCTGAATGGACTTCCTTGATCTTGACTTCAGGCGGGCTGATTTGCTTTGGCCAACGGGCTGTTAGCGGAAGGGAAGCAGAGCTTTACAACCTGTTTGCCTGGATGAACTTGCCCTCTTGTTCTCTGTCATGGCTAAGAGAAGAATGTGCCCCAGGGGGTCCCTGTGCCAGGGAAGATAAAGGGACAGGAAGACCAGAATCTAGGGTGTACCTTGGGGCTCAGTCTCGGTCCCCCAGAGTACATGCCTGAGTAGTACATGTACTGAGAAGTACATGTGCTTCCCCTACAATGACATATGCCTCTTTGAGCGCAAGCTCGGCCTAGGCCTGCCCTCCCACAGATACGCGGGTGGTAATTCCGGGGGTGTTTTGTCACACAGCACTATTATGGCAACAGCTGACAAACAGAATGAAAATAGTAGAAAACAACTGTAATAGATACCTAGGACATCGAAGTCCATATTCCCCACACTGGTTTGTGATTTTCCTGCTTCTGCACGTTCCAGCTTTTCCCTCCAGCTTTTTTATTCCAAGGAACTGTCGATACTTTCCTCATCTTCCAAATCTATTTGAAAAGTTTGAGGTTTTCCTATTTACTGTGTTCACCAGTCAGCAGTAACCTATGGCACGATAATGTAATCACCGAGAGGTCCAATATATATACAGACAGCAGACTCCACCTGGAAGAAAGTCAGTCATAGAAATATATCTTCCTGTATATTCACAGGATATGTTTGTGCTGTAAGTGAATTTGACACGGTGTGTGTGCAAACATTCTCTGCGTGTGTTTGAGAGAAGCCACTGAAGACTGGCTGAGAGCAGCTGAAAACAAAAGTGGTTCTAATTTTATAGGGCATTAAGCCTTCTGAGCTTTATAAAAGTAACTTTTTAACTTAATTATAAATGAACATTTTATATTAAAGACTAAATTCAGTAATTTAGTAAATGAAAATTTTTCCTTAAAAATGTATTGGATAAAAAGCATTTTCTACCCTAACGTAGGCTCTAATTTAAAAAAAAAAAAAAGGAATAAAGAATAAAAATTAGGAGCGCCTGGGTGGCTCAGTGGGTTAAGCCTCTGCCTTCAACTCCGGTCGTGATCTCAGAGTCCTGGGATCGAGCCCCACATCAGGCTCTCTGCTCAGCAGGGAGCCTGTTTCCTGCTCTCTCTCTCTCTCTCTGCCTGCCTCCCTGCCTACTTGTGACCTCTCTCTGTGTCAAATAAATAAATAAATAAAATCTTTAAAAAAAAAGAATAAAAATCGGGCCAAAGCCACAAAAGTGGCTTTCAAACCAACCACGTTCACAAGGACAATACCTATCCCTTTCATCTTTCTCTTCCTGGATGTGATTTCTGACCCCCTCTTCCTCCACAAATCTGACCGCCTCACTCTGCCCCGCAATGGCAGCCATCCTCCCAGCTTCTTTAGTCCCAAGCCCTCTGCCACCAGGCACGACTCATTTCCCAGGCTGGAAAGCATCTCCCGTTGTGCTCTGTCTTTCCCACAGGGGCTTCTACGCAGAAGACAGCATGTGTAAGCCCTGCAGCTCTCCTTGCAGAACGTGCGAAGGAAATGCCACCAACTGCCGCTCCTGCCAAGGAAGCCTGACCCTGCACCAGGGAGCATGCCGGGAAGCCTGCCCCGAGAGGCATGTGGCCGTGGAGGGGGTGTGCAAGGCTTGCCCTGAGATGTGCCAGGACTGCATCCATGAGAAGACGTGCAAAGGTATGTGGGAGCATCCCAGGGGAAGAGTGTGGCTTTCCCAAGCCACTGCCCCTGGGGACCGACTATGGCCAGGGAAAGGGGGGGTGGGGAGGTGTCCATGCAAAATGGAGGGAACCAGTCTCCTTACCTTTACTGAAATAGATCCACCTCCCTGCCCATCACTGAGGAAATCAAGGGTGAGATTAAAGCCTTGCCATTATGGATGCTTCAAGCAAACACAAACGAAAGCCCAGCTTCTGCAGGATTTCTCCCACACAGGTGTCCTGAGCACTTAGGAGTCATCCCAGCTGCTAGAGATCCAGACAAGAACCTGAAGTTCTGCCTCTTTGAGCACAAAATCTCATAGGGAGGCTGATATGAAGGAAACACAGAGGGAGCCAAAGGATTGCAACTGTTAAAAAAGATACAAAGGAGAAGTTCAGGCGAAGACAGTAAGACTCAGGAGAGCACTCTGGCTAGGGGTTCTCAGGAATTATCTCCAAGATGGGCTAATCTCTCCAGAGTAAGACCCATTGAATGATGCTGTTCCATTGAAGGGATTCTCTTGGTGTGACCCAAAGTGTTTTCTTGGTCCCCCCCAACCAAATAAGAGAATTAAGACAAATGAAAGAAACCCACAATGCATTCCTCACACTGAGTAACCATGTGTATGTCACCGGTCTACCCTACCAGGGAATGAAAACGTAACTAATGCAAGAATATTTAAACCGCTTTTGGACTGAATACAGCCTGCATTTCAGGTTTCCGCCAAAACCTCCAGCATATCCTCCATAGCTGGTCTACCCCATCACTGCAATTTTTTACACCTCTAAGGGGCAGATCCTTTCGGGCTGTAAACCCAACACCAGGTCATTGGGTCACTGTATGTGGTCTTCTCTCCCACAGCTTAGAGACGTGAGGCTTGGCTTAGGGCACACACATGGGACACAGAACACTCTGGTAGAAGGAGCCAGTGGGGTCTGGACAGGCTAGCCCATTCCAGAAGGAATGAATTCCTCTTTCCTATGCCCGAGGGGGTAATTTGCTGCTTCCTACTCCCTGCAGAGTGTATACCTCCGTCCTTCCTGTACCAGGATATGTGCCATCAGTCCTGTCCCCGCGGCTTCTACGCAGACACACGCGAGTGCATCCCCTGCCACGAAGACTGTCTGGAGTGTAGAGGCCCCTCGGCGGATGACTGTGACCTCTGTGCCGAGCCATCCCTGGTTCTCTACGATGGACAGTGTTTGGACGAGTGTCCAGTGGGAACTTACTATGAGAAAGAGACTAAGGACTGCCGAGGTAAAGCCTTGCATGAGCTGACCAGGCATCCCCAGGGCACCCGCCAAAACAATGGGTGTCTGCTGAGACAAAGCACGTGTTGGGGTCTGCAGGGTTCCAGCCCTGGAGCTGTCATCCCACCCATTTCCCTCCTGCTCGAGAAAGCAGATTTTTGAATCTGCTCTAATTCATTATTAATTTTAAATGAATCGTTCATCAGCTCTGACCAGGTAACATTTCTTAAGAACAAGTCAGGTTGACCCTCCTCCCAACACAGGCTCTGATCCGCTGATCAAAAAGAACTCCCATGGGAAGCTTCACAGCAGACACAAGCCTTCACAAGTCACCCACAATGGAAATGTCTTGGTTTTTTTTTCTTTAAAGATTTTATTTATTTGACAGACAGAGATCACAAGTAGGCAGAGAGGCAGGCAGAGAGAGAGGAAGGGAAGCAGGCTCCTGCTGAGCTGAGAGCCTGATGTGGGGCTCGATCCCAGGACCCTGAGATCATGACCTGAGCCGAAGGCAGAGGCTTAACCCACTGAGCCACCCAGGCGCCCCTGGTTATTTTTCTTAAACCTTCAAGCTGCTAAAGGTTGACAGCAGCAAAGGGAAAGCTGTGCCTCAGGGGCGGGGGGTTGGGGCATGGGGAGTGGCGAGCTTCTTGGTGCCTCTTGGGTCCCTCATCAGTTTTCTCCCTGCGGTGACCCTCCGTGTTTCCTCACCTGTTTCAGCAGGTCCTGCCCTGGGACATCCCCGCCCCCCCCCCCACACACACACACACTGGGCATCAACTCCGACCCGTTCAAGGCAGGATCTGCTCTCGTTGATGCCTCCTTGTGTTTTCCCTAGGTATCAACGGTTGGCCTCAGGACAGGAAAAATAAATGGTCTATTATTAGAATTCTCCATTAAATGAATCATCCCTGGGGGAACCTCTCCAGAGTCCCAGTGAATCGCTCCCGCTAGGCTGCCAGGGCTAACTTGGCCCGTGTCACCACCAAGGCACTGTTAGGCAGCTCTGCAGAGGTGGTCCCAACAGCAGCGGGAGCTTGAGGGTGAACTCCTGGGGCGGGAGAAACCCCGGGCAGCCGCATTCTATCTAGAATGTACTGAGAAGAATGATTTCCATGTCACAGGACTGGGGAGATGGAGTCAACTCCTGACAGCTTTCTGCTCCAGCCCTAGGATCTGGATCCACTTCATTGTGGGTTTTATGTAAGGCACCCTTTAGTGTCAGTGGCCCCCCAAGAAAGACCATGGACTAGAACATGGTAGAAGACGGGGTGGGCGAGAGCTTGGGGCCAGTTTCCTTGAGAAGTTTAGCAACCCGGCCAAAGGCTGCCATGCCATCGTGCCTGTACCTGGACAGGAACCGAGGCTCGATTTGTGGCCTTTCTCTGGTGTTCAATAAGAAAGGTAATTTGCCGTACAGAGAACTTTGTGGGTCTCATTTACTTGACTTACCTGACTTAATTTTCTCATTGAGAAAGGCTCTTGGTTCCCATCCCTGGTTGCCCATTAGAATTACCTGGGGAGAGGCGCCTGGGTGGCTCAGTGGGTTAAAGCCTCTGCCTTCAGCTCAGGTCATGATCTCAGGGGCCTGGGATCGAGCCCCGCATCGGGCTCTCTGCTCGGCGGGGAGCCTGCTTCCTCCTCTCTCTCTGCCTGCTTCTCTGCCTACTTGTGATCTCTATCTGTCAAATAAATAAATAAAATCTTAAAAAAAAAAAGAATTACCTGGGGAGCTTAAAAAAAAATACATATATATATACATATATATAAAATAAATATATTACTTATATTTAATAATATATTATTAAATACATATATAAATATATATTTTATATATATTATATATATATATAATATATAATATATATAAATAAAAAATATATAAATATATATTTTATAACATAATATATAAATATATATTCATATATATTTATAAATATATAATAAATATATATTTATATATTATATAATAAAATTTTATATTTATATTTGAATTATATATCTTATATTATATAGTAATATAATGTGTATAAATATAGATTATATTTAAATACATATTTATTATATATAAAAGATAAGTATTTTATATTTCATATATATATATGGATGTCTGGGCTCCCCTCAGACCAACTCAACTGTTGAGAACTAACTTGAAGGCTCTTCCTGCAAGGCAATGACTCCTTCCACCAGTCCAAAGTCAGGCTGAGGGAATCTGGTATGGGAAGAAATAGGGCGACCACCGGACTTTCCAGAGAGAAGAAATAAAGGACCCGACCTGAAAAATTAAGATTTAGGTAGATGTAGAGAAGCATCCGAAAGTAAGAAGGATCTCTTCTAAGAAACACAGGACTTGGGATCCATTTGGATCACCCAAATTATCCTCTATGAGACAGCATAGGCACCTCTAAGAATCCCACACCTATCCCAAGGCACTGGGGCAGAAATAGCAGGAGCTCTGATTAAGCTCCTGGGTTCAACTCCTAACCCTGTCCATTTCCAGCCAAGTGACTTGGTACCTTTAGCCTCAATGTCTTGCTCTAGATAAAATGAGATGACAATAATGCCAGGTGTCTATCCCATTCAGTAAGCACTCATTGGGGGCCTCCCCTGTGCTGTGAGCTCCTCTAGGCCTGAGAAAAAGCAGGGGACAATACAGACAGAAAACAGGAGAAGACAGACTCTAAAAAAGTAAGTCAAAAGGAAAAGTAAGTCAGAGCAGGGGAACAGGAAGTTGGGCAGGATGGAGTTGAAATTAGAGCAAAGGCAGCCTGAAGACATCATTGAAAATATAATCCACACATATATCTAGGAGAACCACACATATACTCTAGGCAGAGGGAACAGCAATGGCTAAAACCCCGAGGTAGGAATGAACTGTTTTGATTTTATCTAACAAAAAGTTACTGAGTGCCTGTTACAAGCCAGGTCCTCTCACTGGAATACAAGAGGCCTTTTTTTGATCCACAGGTTATTACAATATGTCCCAACAACTGTTGTTAGTGATATGCTCAGGGTGTTCTGGGAGGATTAGTGGAGGACGGCAGTTAGAGTTACGGGGTGAGCAGGCCACAGACCAGTGTGTGACCACACCCTACAGACCTGCTTATTATTCTGTTGCAGTTCTGGTAACTACACTGAGTCTAATATTTCCGGGTTTTGCACGAAGGGGTTCTCTAGGTATTACAGAGATAAAACAGCCATTTTTCTTCTCATTTGACAAGAATGCTCTACCCAGAGTCCAAGGGCTCTACCCAACTTGGTGCTCCATGCTCCATGCCCTAGTCCAGAGTCCTAGAAATCTCTGAAAGGAAGGAGGAAGAAGTGTGAACACGCCTTCCAGGTCCACCCTGATCCTCTTTCCCTTGGTCTTGTGCCCACAGATTGCCACAAGTCCTGCCAGACCTGCTCATCCCCCGGGACCTGTGTGACCTGTCAGGAAGGTCTTCTGGTCAACCACCACGGGGACTGTGTGCCTCACAAGGAATGTGCTCCCTTTGAGTACTGGGACGTAGAGGCTCTGGGATGCAAGCCCTGCCACTCCAAGTGCTTCCGCTGCACGGGGCCTGCCGAGGACCAGTGTCACGCCTGCCTGAGGGACCATCTTCTTCTCAGTGAGTCATGTGTCCTCTGAGGAGGGCTCTCTCCTCCCCTCCATCTAGGAAACTACCTTCCATACCACCTGGCACCCAGTAGATGTTTGGTGTCTAATTTTTCACTTCATATTTGGAAAATTCTCAAAACTACAGAAAAGATAAAAGTACAAAGAACACCATGCACGTGCCCTTCACCCACCTCGCCCACTGCTAATCAGATACCCTGTTAGCTTAATCATTTGTGTGCTTGCTCTCATCTCTTTCAACGTGTGTGCCTACATCATCCACAATAAATTTCTTCCTGACCATCTGGCAATGTGATATACAGAACATGGCTCCTTTTGCATAAATACTTTAGTATGTATTTCCTACAACAAGGGATGCTTTTTGACATAGCCACGGGACGGCTGTCAATGCAAGTGAATTTAACATCAATACTTCACTATATCACCTGTTTTATAATTTTGGCAATTCCCCCTGATCCAATCAGGTATTGCTTTTGGTTCCCAGGTCTCTGTAACCCCCTCTAATCTGAAACATTTCCACAGACATTTTTTTTCTAGAGAATATTGACAATTTTATTATTTTATAAAGATTTTATTTATTTATTTGACAGACAGAGATCACAAGTAGGCAGAGAGGCAGGCAGAGAGAGAGGGGGAAGCAGGTTCCCTGCTGAGCAGAGAGCCCGATGCAGGGCTTGATCCCAGGACCCCGAGATCACGACCTGAGCTGAAGGCAGAGGCCCAACATACTGAGCCATCCAGTAACCCCTAGAATATTGACATTTTAGAAGAATACGGCCCCTAACCTTCTATGGGAGTCTGTGTGAGGTTTCCCACAATTAGATGGAGATGATGCTTTCTCAGCCAGAATACTCCACAGGTGATGTCACGTCCTCCTGGAGACCCAGGATGTCACCTGCCCCTCACTGGTGATGCTAACTGTGGTCACCTGTTCAGAGTGCTGGCCAGGGTCTCTGCTGCTTAGTTACTGTTTTCCGTTGCGAGTAACAAGCAGTCTGTGGAAAGACACTTTACAATCATGCTGGTAAGCAGCCCCTCATCAAAACTTCCCCTGGATTTTGCATCCAGGAATTAATAAATCTTCCTGAAGTCTGGCGTGGTCTGAGGTTAGCCACCTCCAGCAGATCATACTAGAAGGTTATCGCTGATGTGAAGCAGTGCCCTCAGGTTTCCAGCGATACCGTGACTGGGCTAACACAGGGGTGCGAGGAAGAAAATGAGACAAAGCTCACTCAGCTAGAAGAAGGAGCAGTGGAGGGGCGTGGGAGAGAGGGAAGGAGGAGATAAATATATTGAAGACCTAGGAAGGGTTAGCACCTATCTCCCTAACCCAGGAGACCTGAGAAGCAAGACACTCCCAAGGACATCGCCTCATTCCTTCTGCACCCTCCTCTCCCACCATGGTGAACCACAGGGAGCACAGAGAGGAGGTTTCGGAGACACGCGTCATACCTGACACCAAGAGAGACTCTTTTCCTTCCTTGGCAGACACGACCTGCGTGAAGGACTGTCCCGAGGGCTACTTCGCTGATGAGGACAGCCACCGATGCATCCCCTGCCACAGCTCTTGTAGGACGTGTGAAGGGAAACACAGCACACAGTGCCTCTCCTGCCACCCAGGCTCGTTCCAGCTGGAAAAGGAGTGCCTGCTGCAGTGCCGGGAAGGGTAAGGTGCTCAACACACGCTTCCCTCGTTTAACCCCAAAACCACTCCGGGCAGCAAGACCGGCAAACCCATTTTGCAGATGAGGAAGCTAAGTTATACAACACCGGGTTGAAGTCTCAGTGCTAGGAAGAAATGAAGACAAGAGTTCCACCCAAGAGCTACTGACCTCTAAAGGCTTTCAGCGGGGGATGCCTGGCTGGCCCGGTCCGTAGGGCACGTGACTCTTGCTCTTGGGTTCCTGAGTTTGAGCCTCATGTTGGGTGCAGAGATTACTTAAATAAGTATCTTTAAAAAAAAAAGATTTCTGCTAGTTCATAGTAATGGACGAGGACACGGGAGAGGCAGAGTGACTCAGTGAGATAACACGAAGGGTCGATCATCAAGGTAGAATCACGGGTCACACTTCATTACTAATTTGAAGGTACAGGCAATCACAGGCAGAGGCAAAGCATTCTTCCCTTAGAGAAGTCTGAAACCATAAATATAGGTTCTTCTTCTTCTGCATTAGGATTTGTTCTGATCAGATTTTTTTTTTAGAGATTTATTTATTTGTTAGAGAGAGAGCGAGCGAGCACAGGCAGACAGAGAGGCAGGCAGAGGCAGAGGGAGAAGCAGGCTCCCTGCCGAGCAAGGAGCCCGATGTGGGACCCGATCCCAGGACGCTGGGATCATGACCTGAGCCGAAGGCAGCCGCTTAACCAACTGAGCCACCCAGGCGTCCCTCTGATCAGATTTAATAGGTGAGATCTAAGCCAGGTATGCAGAACATCAATTTTACAAAGGGAAAAATTTCAACTAAATATTCCTTACACGCCACCAATGCTCCAACCTCCCACGCCCTCATACATCTATAATGTACAGGTTTAGGTGCCATAAGCAACATAGATACATAGATGTATCCTCCTAAAAGCACATCACAAATAAGAACTCTATTATTTTTTTGCTAGGAAAAACTTTAAGTGTATTTATCAGAAGGTCTGATTGCCAGCATATTTGAGCATCTTGCTCAAAGAGCATCTGACGGAGTCCTCCCTTTTCTCCCCCCAGGAATCTCCAGTACAGAGAAAGATGTGGATTGCAGGCCCATTGCTAATTCTTCCTTCCCAGGCAGTCACCTTAGGCACTGAGGGCTTCCAGACCCAAACAGAAAGGCTATCCCCTTGAACTTTCCCCAATGCTTCTGCCCAGATGAGACCTCACACTTCTTTCCTTCAGCTATACAGCAATTCCTGCCTGCACTGTAGTGCTGAACACTGCCCTCACCCATTCACTCATTCATTCCACGCATGTTTGATGAAGAACACCTTGGATGTAAAATACAAAGATTTGACCTTCAAGAATTGATTCTTCCTAGGGCGTCCAGGTGGCTCAGTCAGGTAAGTGTCTGCCTTGGGTTCAGGTCTTGGGATTGAGTCCCGCATCAGGCTCCCTGCTCAGCGGAAAGCCTGCTTCTCCCTCTCCCTCTGCCCTGCCACCGTGACTCATGCCTGCTCTCTTTCTCGCTCTCTCTCTCTCTCTCACTGTCTCTCAAATAAATAAATCTTTTTAAAAAAAATAATTGATTCTTCCTATATTATTTCTTACCAATAAAATTATAAACCTGGGGAAAAAATCTCTTATTTTTACACATATTACTACAATACTCAGCACAAAATCACACACCTCAGCCCTCAAAAACACCAGCCATATGGATCCATGAACAAAAGGCCGTACCCGACAAGAGAGGGGATAGGGCCACCTGGCTTAGCCTTTCCTCTTCATTCCAGAAAGTGCCTGAAAAGATCTGGATCCAATGAAAGGAATCTCCATCTCCCTCAAATCAAGTCATTAAATATTTTTATGCACAAAAGGGTATAATCCTGTCATTTAAATAGTTGTAGACCATCAAATTAAGAAGATAATTGTTCTGTTGTGAAGTATGTGAAGTTACCCACTGGGAGGAGAGGCACGAGTTGCCATAAATTTCTTTAATGAGGAACAAATGGGATATTAATGAGGTGTAAGTGGAAATTTTTAACAGAAATGGTTCCTTGTACAAAATCAGCGTTCCACGCACACTGCCTCCACCTCATATTAAATCTCTTTGCCTTGGAAAGGCAGGCATATGGTCCTCTGAACCCTTTACCCACACACATGATTATTTTTGTGTTTAACCTCAGAACAGATTTTTTAAAAATATTGTATTTAGTACTTTTGAGAGAGAGAGAGCATGCACAGACAAGTGGGAAGGAGGGGCAGAGGGAGAAGCAGACACCCTGCTGAGCAGGGAGCCCCACAGGGGGCTCCGTCCCAGGACGCTGGGATTATGACCCAAGCCAAAAGCAGACACATAAGCCACCCAGGCACCCTGGTGCTTTTCATCTGAGAAACAACCTATCGACATTTGTAATATTAGTAAAGAATATGCTGCTTTGAAGTTTACAAAGTATTTCTACTCAGAATAAATTTTTCTATTATGATCTGGTTCTCCAACAATACTCAGAGATTGACTTATTATCCCCATTTTACAGATGAGAAAATAGAGGCTCAAAGATGTTAAGTGACTTGCCGAACGTCACAAGGCTACTAAAATACAGTGGGGCCAAGAGAAGATGTCAGATCCTCTGACTTCAAGTCCCTGTATTGTCTGTATGAGAAAGTGTGGGTTTCTACCTCTTCCCGTCGCTTTCTCTTCCCATCTTCTGTGGCCTTTATCAGCTCTTCAGTTCCTGACTGATGCTTTCTTTGTCCTCCCTTCACCACCCGGTCTCACCCAGGCTTCCTGACTCAGCTATAATTTTCCTCACCTGATGGCAGAAGGTAAAACAAGGCCTGATTTGCCACAGGCTGGGCCATGGAGATACAAATGCCCTCACTCAGGTCAGGGACAGGTGGCGAGAGAGGGGCGGACTTGCACTACCTTGCCCTGCATTTAGTTTCCAATGACTTTCGTGGAACTGAAATAAACTTTAGGGAACCCAATGTAGCAAAGAGTCTCAGGCCAGAGAAGCCAAAGGCAAACCATCGTAGTTTCTAGGATAGCTTCAATGTGCCCATGTCCAGAGATGCCAAGAAGGGTTGGAAGATGTCTAGAAGTTCATCTTTGTCAACGATTTCTTTTCTCTCTTCTATCTTACTTGAAAATTTTTTATTTACTTCGCCCTGCTTTATTAGAGTGGTGAACAGGTAGGTTCAAATCACATGAACCTGCTTCACGAGCTATCTGACATTAAGCCAGTTGAATTCTCTGAGCCTCAGAGATTATTTTACTTACATAAAATAGAGATGATAATATCGAAATCTTATAAGGTTTGTTTTGAGATGTAATCATATGATTCATAATTATCACAAATATGTGTGATTCATGATGTGCCAGGCGCTGTTCTAACAATTTTCTCAACAATAACTTTTCAATTTTAGCTACTAACATAGGCCCCATATTACAGACCTGAGACACAGAGATGGTGTGGGACTTGCCCAAGGTTGCACAGCTCATGAGTGGAACTGCTTGGCTTTGATCCCATGCAGTTTGTTCCAGAAGGCAGGCTCCTGACTGCATAGCTCTAGCATCTTACTTTCAGGTTCAATAAGGTGAAATAATGCCTATGAAGTCCCGAGAGTACTACCACGTACCTAGTAAAAAGTTAATGAACAGTGATTATAGTTACATTTAGCCTCCAAAACTTTTTTTCAGAGGTTATATCTATTATGTTATGAAAATTAGCATCACTCATGTCATTTTCTATTTCAAGATTGATTTTTTTTAAGATTTTATTTATTTATTTCTCAGAGAGAGAGAGCATGCGCACAAGCAGGGGGAGAGAGAGAAGCAGACTCCCGGCTGAGTGGGGAGCCTGATGCGGGGCTCGATCCCAGGAGCCTGGGATCATGGTCTGAACAGAAGTCAGACACTTAGCTGATGAGCCACCCAGGCACCCCTAAAGATAGGAGATTTTTTTATAATTATTAAACCAGAAGAATCACTCAGAGGTACACTGAAAACATCTTCCCTACCCTGATCCCATTCAACAAAACCTGAAGCTTGAATTTTCCGGTGGAGAAGCACATGGTTATAAATAAGGCAAAAGTAGTGAAAAATTATTGCAGTTCAAAAGAACTAAGATAAGTTCTTTTGTGTGTGTTACCGAATTTAATACTCACAAACAGCAGGGAGGGACTGTAGTGCCCAATTTAAAGATAAGAAAACTGATTTATACTGTAGAACCCCATTTAAAGATAAGAAAAATGAGTCATCAGATTTATTAGTCTCATTACTGGCATACCCTGGAGATCCCACAGTTTACTTCTAGACCCCTGCAATAAAGTGAATATTGCAATAGAGCAAGTCAAATGAAGTTTTCGGATTCCTGGGGCACATATGTAAAAGTTAGGCTTACACACTACTGTCGTCCATTAAGTGTGCAATAGCATTATGTCTAAAAGAGCGATCGACATACCTAAATTTAAAAAAAAAACACTTGACTGCGAAATAAGGCTATCCGTCATCTGAGCTTTCGGCAACCACTGATCACAGATGACCGACCTTAAGAAGTATAATAATAATGAAAAAGTTGGAAATGTTGCAAGAATTACCAAAATGGGACAGAGACAGGAAGTGAGCAAATGGTATTGTTAAAAACAACGCCGAAAGACTTGCCCCAAAGCACCCACAAAGCATGACAAAATGAGGGGTGCCTACAGTAACTTGTCTACCGAGTAACGTTAACCAGTTGTCTTAAGTCACACAACTCGGAAATGAACACGGCGTGACTATCCCGGATGTTTCCACCACGCCCAGCCTAAGAGCAAAGCTTAGTATTCAGTCTTCCGTCTGCCCACTTGGTTTCAGGTATTTCGCAGAAATCTCCCCGCGGCGGTGTGAGAGGTGCAGCAAGAGCTGCAAGGCGTGCCGGGGCCCTCGGCCCACCGACTGCCTGTCTTGCGACACGTTTTTCTTTCTGCTCCGCTCCAAGGGAGAGTGTCATCGCGCCTGCCCCGAGCATTACTATGGGGAGCAAAACACACGGACGTGTGAGAGATGCCACCCGACCTGCGACAAATGCAAAGGTGAGGGTGTGTCTGTCCTTTTGCCTGGGTGTGGTTGGGAAGATGAGGATTCTCTGGCCTGGCCCCTCTCTTCTCACCGCCTGGAGAGCGGTCTCTCGTTTGCCAGCCCAGCCAGTCCTCTCCAGCATCAGCACCTTCTGCCGCCCTGCGCTGTCCTGCTGTCTCTTCCGACCCTCCCAAACTTCCAGGTCCAGATACAGGCATCATCTCCCCCAGGAGGGGTTTCCCACCTGCTCTGTCCTCCTTTGCCTGTTGAGCTTGGAATCTGCCCAGGGAGTTTTATTTTTATTATTTCAACAACTGCTTAAGATGTCTGTCTCCCGCTCACCCAATCTCCGTTCTAACCTCCCTGAGACTTCTCTGTCCCAGAGAACCCTAGAATCAGTGTGTCCCAGAGTAAACACAATCTAGGCTTCCTCCCGTAGTCACTCTTGCTGTTAAGGGACCCACTGTCCAACTAATACCTTACCGACATCCTTCCCCTGCCCCCTGCCGACCCACGTGCTCCCCAACAAAGGTAAACTTCAAGGTCTGATTTTCTCTCCTAAGCATTTCTGTACTCAGATCTCTTGTTCATTTTTACTCTCCTCATTTTCCATTCTCAGCATCAATCAGCCGACTTGGGTTCTGGTCTTGTCACCCCCTCTCCCCAGGTCATCCCACACAGTAATTCCAGACTGATTGAAAATTCCCATCTGCTGGGCGTGGAAAGGTGATCAGGATGTATTACCCTCAACACTGAAGAAATACCTCCTACAATGTTTGAATTGTTAAAACTTATTAGGTTAATATTGGTAGTTGGCACAGTATATTTCCACTATCCTTTACAAAATTATCTTGGCTATTTCCAGCCCCTTTTCTATATAAATTTTATACTCAGTCACATTTCATTAAAAAAAATCCCTTGGGGGTGCCTGGGTGGCTCAGTGGGTTAAAGCTTCTGCCTTTGGGTTGGGTCATGATCCCGGGGGTCCTAGGATCAAGCCCCGCCTCGGGCTCTCTGCTCGGCGGGGAGCCTGCTTCCTCCTCTCTCTCTGCCTGCTGCTTCCCCCTCTCTCTCTGCCTGCATCTCTGCCTACTTGTGATCTCTGTCAAATAAATAAATAAATAAATAATTTTTTAAAAGTCCCTTGGATATTAATTGGCTTTACACTGAATTTATTTGAGGGGAGGGGAATCCATCGTTATGATCCTGAGTCATCACATTTATGAACATGGTCTATCTCAGCAATCTATAAATTTACTTGTTGTCCTTCAATAAATCCAATAATTTTTTTTTAATTTTTAAAAGGTGATTAAAGTTTTTCCCCAGCCAGTCATTTTAGCTTGGGCCCTTGCCTCTCCTTCCATGTACTCTAGAACCTAGAGCCACTCAGCGCCACCAAACACGTCATACTTTTAAGCCTCTGCACCTTTGTCTACCTGCTTCCCTTCCTGGGGAACAATGCTGTAGGGAATGCTCAACTTAGAAGACCCAGCTTGGGTGTCATGTACTCTGAGAAGCTTTCCTTTTTGGGCAGGGGTAGCTTTTCTTAATCCTCTCAGAAATGCTCTTCCTCACTCTTGATTCTGTAACATATTGTTTTATCATAGTTCTTTTTACATTAATTTTAATTAATCATGTCCATCTCTCCTAGTAATTATGAGACCCTCAGGGCTGGGATTGTGCCACATTTATTTTGTATACTCTGTTCTAGTCTAGACTGTAACACATAGTAAGTGCTCATTTAGTGTTTTCTGAATGAACACAAAACAAACAAATCCTAAAGTCTTTTTGCAAATTGGAAAATTCGCTATTATTAGACCTCCAAATGTTGTGTCTCCACCCTTTCCTCTGATCTCCTGCTTGGGAATTCCTTATTTAATGTCACTCAAACTTTCCGAATCTCTGTTTCCCACCTACTATTTCATATTTTTATTTATTTGACTCTCTATGGTTTATACTAGGTTAATTCCTCAGTACTTTATTCGATTCCTCCAACTTGTTCTCTGTGTTTAGTTTGAAGTTCAGCTTATCTATTATTTTAGGGTTTTTTAAATTTAAATATCTTACTTTAAAATTTAAAAAATATTTCTTCTTTATACCCATCTCTCTTTTTTTTTAAGATTTTTCACTTATTTGACAAAGAGAGAAAGATAGCGAGAGAGGGAACGCAAGCAGGGGGAGTGGGAGAGGGAGAAGCAGGCTTCGCGCTGAGCAGGAACCCTGATGCAGAGCTGGATCCCAGGACCCTGGAATCATGACCTGAGCCAAAAGCAGACGCTTAACAACTGAGCCACCCAGGTGCCCCTATACCCATCTCTTTTTGTTTCATATCTTCATGTTTGTGTTTCCTAATTTATCCTTTCTTTATCAATATTATGTCTTTTAATTTTTTAATATCTTTAATATACTGATTTTTAAAACTTTGTCAAACTTCTCTATAAAATTGGTATTATCTGAAGTAAATTCGTGTTCTAATCATTGGTAGTGTTTGTCATCTTAATGTTCATTTTCTCCATAGATTTTGGATTTTTGGTCTTGAGTTCCTTTTGAACGGGAAATTTCATCCTTCACCTCCCCCCCTTTATCCCTACTCCTCTCAGCCTAGTAGTTTTTTGGTTAACTCTGCACCTGCCTCCTACTCTGAAACTGAGTCCAGAAACAGGACATCTCAGCCTTCCGGAAGGGGACGCTGATGACAGTACAGATCCCATCAGCAACCCAGCTGGCAGCTGGGGAGTTCCTGGTCTGGAGGTGAGGTCTACAGGGGCAGTGTCCCCCCTCTGACTCTTGTTTTAAGATCTCAGCCTGGATTTTGGCCCACATCTAACATGAAGCACTTTTTAGTTCCTATTATGATAGAAAAGTTAAACTCACGGACACCATCCCCTACGTCCAGGCTCAGAGCAAAGCAGATGGGTGGCATCAATCAGACAACTATTATGTATTTATATTCCTTTTCTGGTCCAAAGTGATTTCATCTTATTTTTTAGCCCACCTAACCTTTTATTTATTTATTTACTTATTTTTGGTTCTGTTTATAGTTATTCTACCATTTCAGCCCGTGGAGTGTATGGGTTAGGTCAGAACCTGAATTCACATGTGACTTTTTGGGGTAGATGTGTTACTAAGGGATAATCAGATTCTAGGAAAAGCACCATGCCCTAAACTATCCTTCTGCTAATACAAATGCCTAGGGGTTGGGTATAGTTAGAGTGTGTGTTTTGGTTTTTGGTACTTGGTACTGTTAGATGAAACAAGCAAAGGCCAGCCTGTTAGAGCCTGTTTCTACTCTTGCTTCCTTTCCCTTCCAAAATGACTCATCTCGGAGCAGTTAGTTGACCCCATAGAAACATCAAGAATGGAGATGAGAAATTCAGCTCCTTCCCCACCCTGGGAGAAGAAGACCGTTAGCCCCCTGTTGTCTACCCACAAAATGACCTAAGTACTATCTTGATGATATTTTATAATAATTTCTCCCCAGGGGCTTCCCAAGTACATAGGAATATAGTCTCCTCCAGACTGAAGGTGGCTTCCATTATCACTATGCCTTAATGCCCCAAAATCTACTTCTCCTTCCCAAATGGTTTTCCTGAACTCTAGTTCCACACAGCCAATCGCTTGCTAATGAGTTGCTCGACACCTCAAACTTGAAATGTAAATGCAGTTTTCTCCAGCCCCCTCACCCCATCTGTAGAACACCTTCGCCCATGCTCCGCATCTTGATGAATGGTTCCACCATATACCCAGTTGCCTGAGGCAGTAACCTGGTCAGATCACCCTCTGATCCGCCTGTCTCAACCCTCACATTCGATTTGTCCTCAACTCCTGTCCATCTACGCCTCTTAACTCCCTCTCCCCTCTCTTCGCTTTGTAGTATCAATGCCTTAGTTCAGACTCGTATCTTCCCTAACCTAGTTATTCACCAGTCTCTAGCTGGCCTTCTTGCTTCCAGTATTAGCCATTGTATACCAGCCAGTCCCCCATTATGTTCTCAGATTGATCTATGTGACAAATACCATAATGATTACTTCTCTGCTTAAAACTGAATCTCCCTCGGCAGTGCCTGCGTGGCTCGGTCAGTTAAGTGTCCAGTTCTTGGTTTTGGCTCACCGTCCTGGGATCACACCCTGCATCAGGCTCTGCACTCAGCAAAGAGTGTCCTTGTCTCTCTCCCTCTGCTCCTCCCCCATGCTCGTTCGTACTGGGTGTCTCTTTCTCAAATAAATGATAACATCTTTTTAAAAAATGACTCTCCATTGATTTTAGGAATCTTTTCTTTTTTTATTTATTTGACAGAGATCACAAGTAGGCAGAGAGGCAGGCAGAGAGAGAGAGTCCCTGCTGAGCAGAGAGCCCGATGTGGGGGCTCCATCCCAGGACCCTGGGATCATGACCTGGGCCGAAGGAAGAGGCTTTAACCCACTGAGCCACCCAGGCGCCCATAGGATAGAATCTTAACTTAATTAACTCTGCATATGAGGTTCTTCATCTTGGGACTCACTTCACCCCTCACTACCTCCTCCAGCACCCTCTAAATCCAGGTATAGTCAGTTTCTGTAAACCTGAGCCAACCTTGCCCTTTCTCCTTCTGCAATACTTTCCCCAGCCTGCTGTGCCTGGCTACCTCTTTCTAACCCATTACAGTCAATATTTCCTCTTCTAAGCCTTCCTTAATCCCTCTCTTCTGTTCCTTTAGTACTCTGCATTCATCCATTTGCTTAGTTTATCCAACCAATGTTTCTCCTGAAGTATGGCCCAGACAAGGGTTCAAGTGTGAACAAGGCAGTCAGGGCCCTGGAGCCCAGAGGGCATATTTTATGTTACTTATTCTTTTTCTCTGTTTCTCTAAACAGAGATTAAAGATTAATACGTCTCAAAGGCAAAGATTAATACGTCTCATTCGCCTTTGTTTTTTGTTTGTTTCTGTCTTTAATCAATTCATTTACTTGCTAGAGAAAGAGAAAGAGAGAGCGCACAAGCAGAGGTAGGAGGGGCAGAGGGAGAGGGACAAGCAGACTCCCCACTGAGCAGGGAGTCTCGCATGGGGCTCGATCCCAGGACTCTGAGATCATGACCTGAGCAGCCACTTAACCGACTGAACAACCCACACCTCCCATCTCACTTACCTTTGTATCTCCAGCACTCAGCACGGTCACAGAGATAGGCAGTGACAGCCGCCAGTGGCTCCAAGGGCACCTCAAGCAAACGGTGATGGTGCCGGGCAGGGAGGTCATGCTTACTGGGCTAAGGCAGCAGCTAGCACAGTCCACAACACATCAGAGACAGTGGAACTCTGTCCTCTGTAGGCCTCTATCTCCAGCCCATCATGAAGGGGACCATCAGAGTGGCCCTCCATGGCTGAAGCAGCAGGGGAAGTCCATCTCCAGCAGGCAGGGGCTGGAAAGGCTTAAGGCCATGGTGCACAATCTCCAGTTCTCCACTCCGCGATTTCCAAGGGCACCATGGACTTCATCTGCTTGGAGGGCAAGGTAGGCAAAAATCTGGTCACGTCTTTCCAGGCCTGCCTCCATAGCAAGTTCATTAAGCTTGGCAGCTTCCCTCAAGTCCGCAAGGTGCATGCCGCCAAGTTCAAAATCAATTTCCCCACATGCCAGGGGATTCTTTCTCCCATGACACAAAGGAAGAGAATGAAATGCTGCCCAAAGAGAAGCCAGGCACGAGTCACCTGGAGGGGCTGCCCTGCAAACTGTTTGCGCGAGAGTCGGCCGGGGGAGCAGGTCGTGGTCAAGGTGCTTGAGAAGGTGGGGAGATAGAAGACATGGACATCCCCGTGCTGGACCCACAACAGGAGGAGATGACAGGCCGCAACTTCCACACCTTCAGCTTCGGGGACACTTGAACTTCCAGGCCAAGGCTGCATGCCGCGAGTACGCCTGTGGGCTTCATCCAGGCCCTGGGCCGCCTGAACCTCCCGTGGAAAGGCGAGGAGCGCCAGGCCACCGCCTGCTCCCGAAGGTTCCTCTGGATTCCGAACACCTGAGTGACGCCTCACCGAAGAAACAGCAGCTCGAGGCGCAGAAACTTTAGGAGCTGGAGGAGCAGAGACGATAAAAGCGCCCAGAGAAAGAGGCAGAGGAGAGGCACGGAGCCAAGGAAAGACAAAGAACAAGAAGGGGAGAGAGAAAGAAAAAGAGAGGAGAAGCTTCCCAAGAGAGAACAAAAGCAGAGCGGCCGTGAACTCTGTCCAAATCCGAAGAAGCTCGAGAAGCTACAAGCCGAGGAGCGGGAAAAGCTACGAGCGAGTGAAGCTGGCAGAGCGGAAGCCGGCGCTCGGAGGAGGCGGTGTCGGCCGGCGGCCGGGCCAATCGCAGGGCTGCGAGGCCGAGCCCGGTACCGCCCACGGGGCGTGGCTGATCTCAGCTGCGAGCCACCTGTTTGACTCTGGGCTGCCACCTGCGTGTTTCTCTGAACTGTGGGGTCAATGTCACAGCCCTCCACCCCACCGCTTTCTTTGGGCTGCTTGCAACCATACCCCTTCCTCCCCCAAAATAAGCCTTAATACCAAGAAGGAAAAAAAAAAAAGAAACTTGAAATATTCAATAATTTTTTAATTATTTTGGAGTGACTATCAGTGACATAAACATTAATCTTAGCTACAAAGTGCTTAGACTAGTGGACAATCTAAACTAGCCTGGGAGTGGTCACATGCTATCCATACCAGGCCTAGAATTTCTTTTAAGTAACTCACAACGTGGTGTATCAGCACTATCCAAATAAAACGTAATGCAAGCCATACACACATTTTTATTTTTTTTTAAGATTTTATTTGTCAGAGAGAGAGCAGAAGCACAGAGAGCATCAGGCAGAACGGGCAGAGCAAGCAGAGGGAGAAGCAGGCTCCCCGCTGAGCCAAGGAGGCCAATGTGGGACTCGATTCCAGGACCCTGGGTCATGACCTGAGCTGAAGGCAGACACCTAACCAATTGAGACACCCAGGTGTCCCACACACATTTTTAAAAGTTTCAGTGGTCACATTTTAAAGAATAAAAATAAATGGGTAAAATTAATTTTAATAATAAATGTATTTAGTTAACATATCCAAAATATAATCATTTGAATGTGTAATCGATGTAAAAATTGAGAATTTTTTTCTGCGAAGTCTCCACAATCTGATGTTTATTTTGTACTTACAGCACAACTCAAGTTGTCCTAGCCATATTTCCAGGGCTCAGTAGCCACATGGCGCTAGTGGCTACCGTACTGGCCAGCACAATCTAATTTAGAATAATGGTTTTAGATGGTATTTTGGCAGGAGACTGTCTTCTTCAGATGAAATCTTAGGCTGGATCCTATGATGCAAATGGGCCCGAGCAGAGCAACTGAGATTGGAGTGGGGAACCCAGGCAGAATCTCAAGAGCCCCACTTAGAATGCCCTCCTCTGCCCCTCATACCACTCCCAGGCAGTCCTGGAGGCAAGTCCGTGAAAACTCTGCCATGCTGTGGCTCCCACCTTCCCCTATCTGCAACTGACTCCCATCTTTGAAAGAACTGGTCTTCCAAACACACTTGCATTAAGTCACCATTCATTTGTATTCTCTTATTTGCATTCCAGAGGCACCTATAGTGACTGCTCAAAACTTGTAATTAGAATAAGTAAATAAGGGGATACATTGAATTGCGGGTATGGTGGGAGGGTGGTGGAAAGTTAGCATTATCCCTGGCCATATCATAGTAAATATGGTGCTGGCTTTCCATCAGATTTTCTGATACTGCCATTACTAGATGTGTGGGCCTTTATTCTAACTAGGATTGCCAGATAAAACCCTATATTCTGATGTGCTAAATCTGACAACCCTGATTCCAATGTCCTTGGGCGTTGCAGTGGGCTAGAGCCCTTGGGTTTTTCATCAAGACCAGGCAACCATCATTAGGTTATTTAACGCCTCAACCTCAGCCAACCAAAACAGAACATTAGCTTAACTTTTTAAGAATTTTTTTTTTTTCGGGGCGCCTGGGTGTCTCAGTGGGTTAAAGCCTCTGCCTTCGGCTCAGGTCATGATCCCAGGGTCCTGGGATGGAGCCCCACATTGGGCTCTCTGCTCAGCAGGGGGCCTGCTTCCCTTCCTCTCTCTCTGCCTGCCTCTCTGCCTACTTGTGATCTCTGTCAAATAAATAATAAAATAAAAATCTTTAAAAGAATTCTTTTTATTTGGCAAGGATTGTAGAAATTATTAGTGATTCTTGTAAGCATAGTCTGAAAACCTATAAATATCTTTAACCGGGCTTGAGATTTCCTCAGTGGATTAAGGGTGATGGTTCTAAAGATTCCCGGTCTCAAAAGTTCATCAGCACAACCAGAACATGAAATACTATTCAGTGCCAAAAAGGGATGAGCAATCAAGCAACGACAAGACACAGAGGAAGCATAAATACATATTCTGAGTGAAGGAAGCCAATCTGAAAAGTCTACATATTGTAGGATTCCAACTGTGTGACATTTTGGAAAAGGCAAAACTATGGTGGAAACAGTAGAAGGCCAGCGATTGGTCGCCAGGGGTGGCGGGCAGAGAGAGATGAATAGACGAAGCACAGAGGATTTTAAGGCAGTGAAAATATTCTGTATAATAGTATCATGATGGATATGTATCATTATACATTGGTCCAAACCCATAGAATATACAACAGCAAGAGAGAACCCTTATGGTAAACTAGAGACTTTGGGTGAAAATGATATGTCTATATAGGTTTAACTTTGGGTAAGAAAAAGAAAAAAAAAAACCATGCTGGTGAGTGTTGATAACAGGGGACCCTATGCACGTGGTAGGAGCAGAGTCCACAGGAAATCTCTGTGTCTTCCCCTCTATTTCGCTGTAAACTTAAAATTCCTCTAAAAAAAAAAAATAGTCTTACAAAAGAAGTTCATCAACGCTTTCTCCCCGAGAATGTACTCGAAGGATGGCTGGTCCTGGCTGGGTGCATCTTGCAGCTGTTTTGAGGGCATGTGCCTCCTCCTCCTGTATTTGACTTGAACCCTAGATGGGCCTGCTGGAAGCTTTCCATGTGTGGGGCTCACTGTATGTACCGTCCTACCCTCACCGTGCCGCACACAGATTGGGCTGCTTAGTGAATTTTCCGGTTTTGCAATATCTAGATTACAAAACCGGGGGACAGGTTTGCTGCTGAGTTATAAACTGGGTGAAAAAAAAGGATGTATTCCAAGTTACCTCCCTAAAATATTAGCTGTCATACTAAGAAATGAGGAGATGCAAAAATTACAGGGAAAACTTTGCAACCTAAATAAGCAATTTACCAACTGGATTGCATTCATTCACAGTTGACTTCCCAGTGGCATCAGAGTAGTAAAAAAAATATGCCAAAGCACTGGACAGGGTGGGGGTAGGGGGCAGATGGCCCACCAAGGCCTAATATTACCTTTGTATGCGGTTGGTTCCTCCATAATTATCTCATTCCTTACCCTTAAGCATTTAACTTTTTATTTATCCTCCTCGTAAAATGTTTGAAATAAAAATCCATGCTGGTAGCCAAAACCACTGTAGTCTTTCCAGCTTCCTCTTCCTGTGTGGAATGACACCATGGATGTCCCCAGGGGTTGCTCTGCGTTGCTGAACTCATCCTGTGGGGGTCAGTCCAAGGGAAAGCCAGTAGTGAGTTCTGAATTCTTTTTTTTTTTTTCAAAGATTTTATTTATTTATTTGTTAGAGAGAGAGAGAGAGAGAGAGAGCGAGCACAGGCAGACAGAGTGACAGGCAGAGGCAGAGGGAGGAGCAGGCTCCCTGCCGAGCAAGGAGCCCGATGTGGGACTTGATCCCAGGATGCTGGGATCATGACCTGAGCCGAAGGCAGCCACTTAACCAACTGAGCCACCCAGGCGTCCCCTAAGGAAATCTCAAAGCCATCTTTATAGGTCCTGCAGATTCGTAGAAGCAATGACAAATGTAGGCTGTTAAACTTAGAAACGAGAGGAAAATGATCTGGAAATTAACAAACCACCTTTGGCAAAAGACTCTGCGTATCCAGGGTGGGTGGATTGTGCAATAAATCAATATAAGGAGATATAACTGGTGACAGGTAGTGCCTTTGGGGATCACCCAGGTTTCAAGCTGCAGCCAAATTGCTGCTGGTCTTCTGGAAAATAGAAACAATCTTAAGACACAGATGTTGTGACCTAATCTTTCTACTACCTTTTTTCTCTTCTAATTGTTCCTACCCTTCATTTCTCTTCATTTAAAAAAAAAACAAAACAAAACACGGGGCACCTGGGGGGCTCAGTGGGTTAAAGCCTCTGCCTTCGGCTCAGGTTATGATCTCAGCGTCCTAGGATTGAGCCCTGCATTGGGCCCTCTGCTCAGCAGGGAGCCTGCTTCCTCCCTCTCTCTCTGCCTGCCTCTCTGCCTACTTGTGATCTCTGTCTGTCAAATAAATTAAAAAAAAAAACAAAAACGAAACACTTTTGTATTTTAAAAATTGGAGTAAAACATCTAAAGTATGTTTTAGAAAAACATACAGGTTGGGAAAAGGAAGGAAGGAAGACAAGAAGGAGGGGAAGATTGATTCTTTCATCAGAGACCACAGTTCTGTTCCAGAACATGTAAGAGATTCTGTATGAAGCTAGAGGTAAGATAAAAACAGAATGGCTTTCTCAGATATCAAACTATACTATTAACCTATAGTAATCAAAATGGTATGATACTGGCACAAAAATAGACACATAGATCAATGGAACAAAATGGAGACCCTAGAAATAAACCCATGCTTACACAGTTAATTAATCCATAACAAAGGAGACAAGAATATCCAATGAGGAAGAGAGAGTGTCTTCAATAAATGGTGTTGGGAAAACTGGATAAGGCCAAGAATGAAACTGGACCACTTTCTCACCCCACACACAAAAATAAACTCGAAATGGATTAAGGCTTAAATGTAAGACCTGAAACCATAAAATCCTAAAAGAAAAACACAGGCAGTAAACTCTTGAACATCGCAGTCTTTGTTAGCAAAATTTATTAGCAATATTTTTCTGGATCGGTCTTCTCAGGCAAGGGGAACAAAAGCAAAAAATAAATAATTGGAACTACATCAGACTAAAAAGCTTTTGTACAACAAAGGAAACTATCAACAAACAAAAGGACAATCTACTGAATGGAAGAAGATATTTGCAAATGATATATCTGATAAGGGCTTAATATCCAAAATATATGAAGAACTCATACAACTTAACAAAAAAAAATCTGATTGCAAAATGGGCAGAAGTCTGGAATAGACATTTTTCCAAAGAAGACATGCAAATTACTTACAGTCAAGTAAAAAGACATTCAACATTACTCATCAGAGAAATGCAAATCAAAACCACAATGAGGTTTCTACCTTAGACTGGTCAGAATGACTAGTACCAAAGAGACAAGAAATGGCAGGTATTGGTGAGGATGTAGAGAAAAGGAAACACCTGTGCACTATTTGGTAGGAATGTAAATTGGTACAGCCACCATGGAAAACAGTATGGAGATTTGTCAAAAAATTAAAAATCAAAATACCATATGATCCATTTTACTCAAAGAAAATACAAACACTAATGTGAAAAGATATATGCATCTTAAGTTTCTAGCAGCATTCCTTACAATAGTCAAATTATGGTAGCAGCCCAAGTGTCCACTGATAGATGAATGGCTAAAGAAGATGTGGTATACATACAATGGAATGTTCCTCATCCATAAAAGAATGAAATCTTGCCATTCGTGACAACGTGGATGGACCTAGAGCATACTATGCTGAGTGAAATAAGTCAAAGAAAGACCAATACCATATGATTTCACTTCTACATGGAAGCCAAAAAAAAAAAAAAAAAGATAAATGAACAAACAAGTAGATTTATAACTACAGAGAACAAACTGGTGGTTGCCAGAGAGCAGGCTGTCGGGTGGGAAGACGGGTACAATAGTGAAGGGGATTTGGAGGTACAAACTTCCAGTTATAAAATAAGTAAAGTCACAGGGATGGAAAGTACAGCATAGGGAATATAGTCAATAATATTGGAATAATGTTGTATGGTGGCAGGTGGTGACAATACTTGGCGTGGTGGGCACTTTATAATGTACATAATTGTTGAATCACTGTTGTACACCTGAAACTGATATAATACCGTATGTCAACTACACTTCAATTGAAAACTTAAAAATAATAAAATGGATTTGAGTTTGTGTTGCTACAGGCAGCCCCCAATCTAAGAAGCTGCTGGATAATAAAGGTTTATTCTCTAAACTGTTGTTCAGAGCTCAGAATTTTTTTTCCATAGGAACACCATATGATTGAGCTCACTGATCAGACATGAAAGTTGATTTAACTACTAGTGATTGTGAAGGACAGGACTCAAGGATCTACTTCAAATTCAACTAACCACTCTGTACAGTCTTCTTCTCGTGGGAAGACCTATGTCAAGTTCCAACTCACAATGTCAGGCACATTCCATGTCCCCCATCCATCTCCTTGCTCGTTTTTAAATTCTCAGCAAAAACACCAGGACCTTCCTAATGGAATGAATGAGAATTCAGGTCTCCTGTCTCCAAATCCTTTCTGGAAGTTATCCCTTAATGTATGGGCAAAAGGTAATGCTTGGGTCAGTCATTCTTAGGGTCTCTGAATTAGGAGAGTAAGGTATTACCTCCACAAAAACAGAGCCTGTAGATTCAGACCTCCTCTACTTGGTGGGTCATAAGGGGTTAAGGCAGAGAGTATGACTAAAAGAACATTTACTGTGGGTCAACAAATGTGAATTTGAATCTTGACCATTATCTATGTAAACGCGAATGAATGACTTGACATACCTGGGCCTTACTTTTCATTTATTTTAAAAAATAATAAATAGGGGAACCTGAGTGGCTCAGTCAGGGAAACATCTGACCCTTGATTTCAGCTCAGGTTGTGATGTCTGGCTTGCAAGATCCAGCCCTGTGTCAGTCTCCATGCTGGGCATGGATCCTACTTGGGGTTTTTTCTCTCCCTTTCCCTCTGCCCCTCTCCATGTCTCTCCCTCTCTAAAATTAATTAATTAACTAGTTAATTAATTAATAATAGTAATAAATAAATAGCATGCCAAATTTTTGGAAAGAACATTTTTGGCTTTCGAGAGAATTCCACCCTCCACCCACCACCCTCCCCAAATTAAGAACATGTGGACAAAAGGATCTGCTAAATTCTTTTAGCCCTGCCTTTTAAATTCTAAGTCTAGTCTTTCTTAGAAGCTGCCTGACCATGATTTCCTCCCCAACTGAGTATCAGGACCCTCCAAACCATCCGCTATCATTCTCCTCCTTCATATTAGTTAAACAATAAGCAGAATGACAAAAGCTTTATAACCTTTCTACATGATCTCTCATTCTCCAAAAATCTTTCTTTTTGCTGTCATCAAAGATCTATCACTTCCCAACCCTCAATTTCCAAATGAGCATTTACATTGATTGGACTCCTAGGTCTTCACTTGGTGTCTTGTAGACCTCCCCTACCCCATCTCCTCAATCAATCCATCCTTCTACTTCAATTTGCTTGACATGTTCCTTGCTCCTAAGAGTTTTGGACCCAAGACAGAGGTTGAAATCTAAGGTCAGCCCTCATAATTTAGGATCACTTTTTTTTTTCCTTTCAGGAAAAGGAGCACTTAATTGCTTATCCTGTGTGTGGAGTTACCATCTAGCAGGAGGAATCTGCGCCTCGGACTGTCTGGTGGGAGAATACAGAGTGGGAGAGGTACTGAGAGCTGGTCAGGCTGTGCCCTCCTCCATTTCTGCAGAGGTGTGGGAGGTCGTTCTGGAAAAATCAGGAAGTCTTACAATTCCCACGTTTGCTCTGGTTTTATAACCTTCTACCACCGCATCACAGAAGGGTGCTACCCCCTGTAGCCTTACAAGCAACTGAGATGACCTGAGATAAATAATGGGGAAGTTAGATAATGAGGACCTCAGATTTATCTCTACATTCGTTGCTCATGATCTTAGAATCATGAGGGCCACTTAAGATTATTATATCAGAAATAAAAAATATTAGGGTGCTCAGTTGGTTAAGCATCGGAC
Organism: Taxidea taxus jeffersonii; assembly: GCA_003697995.1. Classification (NCBI taxonomy): domain Eukaryota; kingdom Metazoa; phylum Chordata; class Mammalia; order Carnivora; family Mustelidae; genus Taxidea; species Taxidea taxus. Next base: position 97,456 of record ML106895.1, read on the forward strand.
TCTTGATTTTGGCTCAGGGTCATCATTTCAGGGTCCTGGGATCGAGCCCCAGGTCAGGTTCTAAATTCAGTGTGGAGTCTGCTTGAGATTCTCCCTCCTTTTTTCTCTGCTCCTTCCTCACTCAAACCACCTCCCAAATAAATAAATCTTTTTTTTTTTAAGATTTTTATTTATTTATTTGACAGAGAGAGTGAGAGACACAAGCAGGCAGAGCAGTAGAGGGAGAGGGAAAAGCAGGCTCCCCAGTGAGCAGGGAGCCCGATGCGGGGCTCGATCCCAGGACCCTGAGATCATGACCTGAGCCGAAGGCAGTCGCTTAACCAACTGAGCCACCCAGGCGCTCCCCAAATAAATAAATCTTAAAAGAAAGAAGAAATATCTTCTCTCCTACCCTTCTGCTATCTCTGAAATGCCTGAATAATGTCAAAACTACGCAACTGCTGCGGGTCTTCCATTTCCTCTACCCTGCACAGTGTGTATTAAGAGAGATATATTTCATTTCCTTGCCTAGAAACCAGGGAAATTTTGAGTTCACTAACTTCTTATGATTCCAAACTGTAGAAATTAAGCAAATCTCTCCATGGTGAAATTAACATGACTCAACATATTCACACAGGAGTTCTCTTTACATCCTTCTGCCTTGGAGAAACTCCTCAATTTCAGAGAGATTAGATAATTTGCTAATGATCACCTGGGTAGTAAGTAGCAAAGCTGGGATTGAACTCAGGGGTCCTGACAGCTAACCCAGGATTTGGTAAGACAATCACAGCTGAGACAGCATCTTTTTTTTTTTTTTTTAAGATTTTATTTATTTATTTGACAGAGAGATCACAAGTAGGCAGAGAGGCAGGCAGAGGGAGAGAGGGGAAAGCAGGCTCCCCGCTGAGAAGAGAGCCCGATGTGGGACTCGATCCCAGGACCCCGAGATCATGACCTGAGCCGAAGGCAGCGGCTTAACCCACTGAGCCACCCAGGTGCCCCGCTGAGACAGCATCTTATCAGCACCTGAAATGAGCTCAAAGGCTCAACAAAGGCCATTTCCATTCCTTTCCTTTCTACCATACCACCCTTCCAAAGCACGGAAGTAAAACAGGAAGACATCTTCCCTCATCGACATTTTTAGCACCACTGAAGCAGCCTCTTGTCAGGAGGGAAGCCACTTTCTCCTTATCTCTTATTTCACTGTTTTAGCTAAATAGTCACAAATATTACGATGGGGCCGGGCCACACGCGGCATCTAACCGCACAGAGGCCAAGCGGGTGCAGAGTGTTGGGTCAAAGAAAACCCCAGGGCAGACCTGATGAAAGGTGGAATTTGATGGGTCACCTGTGTTGGTGTCATTGGAGCAAGGTGCTAGGGATTCTATCAACTAGGACAGCACAAAAAGAGGGTCCCTGCCCCTCAGCTGTCTGGGATGTTGCCATGTGGGAGTGATGACCGTGTTGACAGTCTAGTTTTTAAAGAGAAGCTAGGAGGGCACCTGGGTGGCTCAGTGGGTTAATGCCGCTGCCTTCGGCTCAGGTCATGATCCCAGGGTCGTGGGATCGAGCCCCGCATCGGGCTCTCTGCTCTGCGGACAGCCTGCTTCCTCCTCTCTCTCTGCCTCTCTGCCTACTTGTGATTTCTGTCTATCAAATAAATAAATAAAATCTTTTAAAAAAAAAAAAAAGAGAAGCTAGGAACTGATTTATAAGTGAAATGTCCCAATTTTGAAATGTGGGCAATGAATTAAAAATTTTATAAAGGATGAAGGTCCATTTAGTAATGAGCCAGACACAACTTGTCCTTGACCAGGTACAGCACATAAGCTGTCTGCTTTGTAACTTGAGCCGTTCTAGAAGCCTGTTCTCCCACTGTTGTTACCAGCGGATCTCAGATGCAGAGACCCAGCAGTGGTTTCCTCCAAGTGCAGACAGCTGGTCCTTTCAGGCTGAACAGTGAAAGTGGACCCAAAACAAGCTCTCTTTCTTCTGTCCTCCACATGCCAACCTTCCTCATGGAGACAAGATGGAACTCCCACCTGGGAACTCCAGTGCCTTGTTGATTCCTACACACTCAAAAAGAATCTCCCGATTGTTCTTACCAGGGGGAGAAGTTTAACTGTGAAAAATGTGATGAGAGCTGCATGGAATGCAAGGGACCTGGCACCAAGAACTGTACGGTGTGCCCCGCCAGCCTGGTGCTGTTTGTGGATGACAGCCGTTGCCTACACTGTTGTAATGGGTCCAATCCCTCTAACGCCCAGGACTGCTGTGACTGCCGGAACACCACAGGTGAGCCAAGAGGAAGAGCAGCCTGTAGGGGAAGGGCCTGAACTCCAGAAGGGGATGAGAGCACAAGGGAGAGAGGATAGAAGGTTCTGGAGAACAAATAGAGTGATCTTTTTATTGAGTGCCTGCTATGTGCTTACTGTCCCTAAAACTTTCTGTCCATCAACTCATAGAAGTAGATCCTTTCAATTTTTATTTTTTTAATTTTTTTAAAGATTTATTTATTTCAGAGAGAGTGTGTGAGAGAGCACAAGTGAGGGGAGGGACAGAAGGAGAGGGAGAGATGGAACCTTCAAGCAGACTGCCTGCTGAGTGTGGGACCCAACCCAGGGCTTGATCCGAAGACCCTGAGGTCATGATCTGAGCTGAAATCAAGAGTCAGCCACCTAACTGACTAAGCCACCCAGTGCCCCTAAGTAGATTTTTTAAAGGAATCTCTACACCCAACCTGGGGCTCTAATTCATGACCCCAAGAGTCTCATGCTGTATCTACTGAGCCAGCCAGGCACCCCTATAAGTAGGTATTATTAATCCCCTTTTGCAGATGAGGAGACCAAGATTCAAAGGGTTTGATTAGCATGTTCAAGTCCATAACAATGTTAAGGGCTCATCTGGAGTTAGACTGTAGGTCCTTCAGACCGCAAAGCCTGCATTCTTTCCAATACTGTGCCGCCTCTAAGATAACTCAAGTTGATCTAGAATCTCATCTTTTAAAATAGATTTTATTCTACAGAAGAGAGAGAGCACACGCACACACATGGCCACATGAGTGAGGGGAGAGAGGGAGAATCTCAAACCGACTCCCCACTGAGCACGGAACCGACTCAGAGCTCAATCTTACAACCCTGAGATAATGACCAAGAGTCAGACCCTTAACCGACTGAGCCACCCATGTGCCCCTAGAATCTCCTCTTTATAAACTTACTCTCTTCTTTTTTATCCTTCTCTCCTGGGGGAAAAAAAAAAAAAAAAAAGGAAAAGAATCAACTATCACAGAAGCTGATGTCAGTGTTACCTTGATTCTGCTATAGACTCATTCTATGGAAGTTAGCCCAAGTCTAGGGCTCCCCTTAGAGATTTAAAGCATTTTAAAATGAACATTCATCAAAGGCTAAAAAGAAACAAAATGCGTTTTACCAAGTCCCAGGCCCTCAACTGCTTCCTTCTCCTAACCCCACCCGTATGTATATGGGTACTTGGGTTTCACAGGCCTCAAACTCAGAGAGATCCCAAATGGAGTGCTTCCTTCTTAAAAAAATAAACATACATATTATATATATATATTTGTATTTATATGTTTATTATATATTATATATTTTTCTTCTTAAAGTATATTCTCTAGTCCAGAAGCAGATCATTTCCTTGGGGTTCAGATGTATCCTGGCCTGACAAAAAGACATCATATTTATGTGAGCCTGTCCATGTATAAGTGAAGTAAAGCTCAGACTCATAACTGCTACTGGCCATTTTTTTAAATTTTTTTGTTAGCTTTTTCAATTAAATTCTAAAATCATCTTTCCAAAAATGAATTATTTCCTTCTTTTAGCTTTCCTACCCCCACAGACACCTGGTCTCTCCAGCTCTTCCTACATACCCACTGTCAGGGTCTAATTGCCTAATATCCACGTTATGTCAGCTAAGAGTAATGATCCTCATTACATCAGTGGCTTTAAGTGAAACCAGAAGTGTGTGCACACTGGATGCAGAGTTTCTCCAAGACTGTTCCAACTAACAGCAATTTAGTCAGCCTTCCTGGGCCTTCTGTGGCACTTGAAGATCCCCTTGGGACAACTCTACAAAAGTCTAAATACTCTCGATTACCTGCTCATTTTTTTTATGGAGACACTCTGCTCCTTCAAAGAAACCAGATCACAGAGGCTGACCCTGACTCTGCAGACCTAAGCCTGGAAAAGAGAAAGACAGGATTGCTTATGGCACCCTAGTACCTGAAACAATCTCGAAATATCTTTTATTGATTCTCCTGCCCTACGCCATATTTATCTCCAAATACCACCCACAGATTGCTTATCCATCCCTCTGGTGCTTTAATATTTCCTCCAGGGAAAAATTCTGTGCTGATATTGTTGATGTCAAAAGCAATTACGATAGTGCTATTATGTTAGAAGAGAAAATTCTGTTTGATGGGAAAAAATCCCATGAGGATGAAAGTTTGGATAAAACAGGCAACTTATTTATCACTAGCAAAAAGAGAGGGAAATACACAGTGGTGATGAATCAGACCTAATTGGCCAGTACGTAATAAGCAAAAATAATGGCCCCTCAAATAATTGGCAGCAAAATTATATCCATTAAGCCAGTATATATAATACACCTAGAATCTCATAAAAGAATCCTGGGGGCAGACCCTGTGGGCTCAAAAACCACTTACGGAAAACTTACCCTGTATTTCAACTTGTATATCCAACAGAGCCTGTTAGCTTTTTCCCTGGTGCTCTCATACTCTCTTTCACTGGTGGATGAACAATAGGGGGACAACAGGGGGCAAGGCTCTCAACTTTAGAAATCTTCATTATGATACAAGAGTCCCCTCTCCCTCAACTTGGTTGTCAGAATTTAAAGAAGTTATATCTCTTCCTATCAGATTAGGGCTACAGAATGCATAACCCCAAAAACACAGTTGTCAGAGTGTATGCCCAAATGTCTCTGGTCCCTAGCATGCAATTTGGATTCCTGGGTTCAAATTTTAATTGCTCCACAGACAAGTTTTTACCTCTGACAGGCAACAATTCATGTCCTCTCAGTGGGCCTCAGCTTCCTCAACTGTCAAGCAACAGACTGACCTAAATTATTATTATTATTATTATTTTGTATAATCGCATTGAGTTCCACTGATTGACCAGAGTAAGTCAACTTGGTATTTAAAACAAATCTCCAGGGCCCCTTGCGTGGCTCAGTCGGTTGAGCTTCAGAATCTTGATAATCAGATCAGGTCTTGATCTCAGGGTCATGAGTTCAAGCCCATGTTGATTTCCACACTGGGCACATGGAGTCTACTTAAAAAATTAATACTACTAATAATAAAACAAACCCTACTCTCCAACTGATTTGCCTTTTCTCTACATTTAGCTGTGGAGATTCTGTCCTGCCAGTCTTCAGGTCATTTCCTGGGTTACTTACACTGATGTGGATGTTATCTAAATGTGATACTCCACCATCTTCTCCAGAAGTCTGACCTAATTAATTTCTAAGCACCCCCACAACTGTAAAAGTCAATGGTTTGGGGGCACCTGGCTGGTAGAACGAGTGATTCTTGATCTCGGGGTTGTGAGTTTGAGCCCCATGTTAGGCCTAGAGACTACTTAAAAAAAAAAATCAATGGTTTTATAATCTTCTCTGCCCTTGAATGTTAGACCAGATTGAAGGGTACCTGAGGAAAGGAATCAGTCTTAGAGAAAGCCAGAGTTGAAACAAAAAATAGAGCATTTAGCAGTAACTGAAGCACGGCCCAAGATGGAGTATTTTATTAAGAAAACAGAAAAATCGATTGGTCAGGTTGGATACCTGGTGACTGATTCATGAGGTGTGAGGGGACTCTATGTCTCAAACTGATCTTCAGCCTAGAAGGGTTTGTTGGACTCGTCAGACACAAACAGGGACTCTCAGGAGGTACACGATATCATTCTGTAGAGTGTGCCCTCTAGGAAAATCAGAGGTAATGATTCTGCCATTTTAGTTTTCGAAGATAAAGCAAAGCTTTTTACTTCAGAAACTAGTTTTCCTCATTGCTTTTCTTCTCTCCCACGCTTCCCCACTCTGCTTTTTCTCTGGGGTCTTCTTCCAACAGAGGAGTGTATCCTTCAAGCAAGTGACATTGGGCCTGCTGGTGAACATACCAAGATAGCCCTGTTCATCACCTCCTCCATTATGCTGGTGCTTCTGCTTGGGGCAGCTGTGATCGTCTGGAGGAAATCACGGGGCCGAGTCCAGCCAGTGGCAAAGGCCGGCTATGAGAAGCTGGCCAACCCTAGCACGTCCTATGTTTCCTATAAGAGCAGCCATCGTGAAAACACCAGCTCTGAAGAGGATCAGGTGATTGAGTACAGGGACCGGGACTATGATGAGGATGAGGATGATGACATCGTCTACATGGGCCAAGATGGCACCGTTTACCGGAAATTTAAGTATGGGCTTCTAGATGATGATGAGGAGGAGGAGTTGGAATATGATGATGAGAGTTACTCCTACCAGTAGACAAGAGCCCCCCCAACCCTGCCCTATTCCACTCACAGGCATGCATGTGAGTGTTATAGTTTGGGGGTTTTATCCCCACACACTGGGCTGATGTGTGGGTGTTTGTCTTTTTCCCTTAACCATGAGT
>ML106896.1:0-14096 GCA_003697995.1 Taxidea taxus jeffersonii
CCCCCCCCCACGGCACAGGAATGCTAGGTGGGTCTGCAGGCCCAGGCCCTTAGTTACTAAGTTGCATCAACAGGCTCTGCAGCTGGGGCTTATGGGTAGTTTTATGTGAACTGAAGTTTTAAACATTCATAGATAAAAACAAAATGTCATAGTAAAGGCCGGGGCTGTAGCCTTTAAAAACAGTACACAGTACAGTTATCAGTTATCTTGTGCCTACAGGAATACATTTTTTTATTGCTTTAGAATTTTATCTGTTTGCGGAGGACAGGACAGGGTCACCATTGTATGTCTTTTCTTCCCTCTTGCCTGGGGTTTGTTGGAGGAGAGGGGACTGCCGGGTGAAGGGACGCATGGTCTCCATGTTCATTGATTGTTGAAACTAGGCACCGTGTTTCATTTCTGAAGCCAGGGGGCCACTGCCTGCTCCTCAAGCTCTTGCTGCACTAGCGTGGGAGATGGTGGCCTGGGCCGTGCATACGCGTCATTGCCCTATGACACCGAGCTGTTCCTATCCCTTTAGGTGGTGTTTGGGTGAGACAGCTTGTGAACAGTTGGTCTCTAGTTTTGTATAATAATTCAGTATTTCTAATTTATGCAGTACCTATAGTGTACTAAATACACAGATGTGCAAAAAGGTAGGTCATAGGTCATATCCTAAAGGAGTTTACTTCTAAAGTTGGGAAAATAAAATAGTGAAAAGTAGAATAGCAGTATCAGAACATTTTAAAGCAGTAAATAACTAATTGCAAAATCGAATAGAATTGGTGGGACGTTCTGGAGGCGGTCAAAAGAGGAAGTGCATACTGGACCATAGTATCTTAATTATACTTTCTTTTTTTAAGATTTTATTTATTTGTCAGAGAGAGAACGGTGTAGGGGCAGAGGGAGAAGCTGACTCCTTGTAGGATGCTGGGATTATGACCGGAGACACCCAGGCGCCCTTAATTATACTTTTTGTAGATATTTCATGTGTAACTTGGGTAGAAGTAATTCCAGATATAATTTGGAGAAGTTGAGATAACCAAGATTTTAATAGATGTCATAGCATCACATTTTTAATAGTACATATGAATTGAGAAGTCCAGTTTGTTCCATGAGCTTCAGTTTTGTCTTGTTGGTATTCTTATGTCAGTTAGGAGATCTACTTTGGATGTCTCTCAGTTCTTCTTCTTCTTTTTTTTTTTTAAGATTTTATTTATTTATTTGACAAAGATCACAAGTAGGCGGAGAGACAGGCAGAGAGAGAGAGAGGGAAGCAGGCACCCTGCTGAGCAGAGAGCCCGATGCGATGCGGGGCTTGATCCCAGGACCCTGAGATCATGACCTGAGCCGAAGGCAGAGGCTTAACCCACTGAGCCACCCAAATGCCCGCTCAGTTCTTATTTTTTAAAAGGGTATGACGGTAGATACTTGGAGTTGCTCTTTCCTGTCTTCATCCAAAGTGGTACTGCCCATCAGTTACAGAGTTCTCCCCAAATTCCTTTTTTAACCACTTCCCATTTAGCAATTTTTTTTTTTTCCCTCTCTTTTATTTGGTTAGAAGTGGTAATGACCGTAATAGCAGGAGCAGCTAACATTTTGTACCCGGCTATGTACTGAGCATATTGTGTGCTACAATACCCTGTTGGTTCAAATGTGTAAGTAAAATTTGCCAGGCTGGGAATAAATTTGTGGTCTAAATTATTTCTTGGATGTGTTGAGGAACTCAAAAACCCTTTGTGGATATTTCAGATCAAAATGCTTGATTAAAGGTCAGGCTTTTAAGTTTTCTGTTTGTTGTGGTTAGAGTTTTTCTGGCTTGTCTGCTTTATAGACTCTGGTCAAGCCAATAACTCACTAGTAAGAGAGTTTAAAAATAAAGAAGTAGGGGTCAGGGTGCTCTAGACTTGCTAATTTCAGGGAACATTCCCAAGGAACTCCTCTAATTTTTTAAAGAGACCTCAGTGGCTGGAGTTTGTTTTGTTTGTTTGGCTCTGTTCCTTGCTCTTGTCCCTCCGGAGGCGCTTGGCTTTGCTGATACTCAGTCATCTTGAGCATGTGTAAGGCTGTTGAAAGTGGTGCATACACATTTTTTTTTTTAAGATTTTATTTATTTATTTGACAGACAGAGACCACAAGCAGGCAGAGAGGCAGGCAGAGAGAGAGGAGGAAGCAGGCTCCCCGCTGAGCAGAGATTCCCCCCCCCCCCCCCCGATGCGGGGCTCGATCCCAGGACCCCGAGATCATGACCCGAGCCTAAGGCAGAGGCCTAACCGGCTGAGCCACCCAGGTGCCCTACCTTTACTTTTCTATCACTTTTATAGATGAGACTGCAATCACTGCTGGGAGATTGGTTGGACAAGTGAATCTTAATTTCTGTGTCCAAAAAGGGAGGAGGATGGAGGGGTTTTTTTGTTTGTTTGTTTGTTTCTTACTTAGATAACTGTCCAAGATACCTCACTTAGATGACTTTGTCATCCAAAGTTTTGGTGACATTTTAAGGAATTTTGGATCTAGTTTTGATAGATTGTTTTAAAGAGGTTTTGTTTGTTTTAAAGCCCGTGCCTCTTCTTTCAGTGTGCCATTTTGTTACTTTATTTAGATGAAAACAAACTTAAGTTTTGTCTGTACACTGTTCTTGACTAAGTATATGATTTCTGGTGGGGAATAATTTTTCCTCAGATTTTGAAGACATTCCATCATTGTCACATAGCTTATAGTATTTCTTTTGAGGAGTTCAGTGCCATTTTGGCTCCTGATCCTTTCTTCTTGACCTATACCCCCAAAGCTTTTAGGGTCTTCCCTTGATCTCTTTGCTGAGAAGTTTCATGCTTGATGTAGTTCTTTTCCCCATACACTGTATTTTGGGCCCCAAACACTTGGTAGGTCTTTTTATTCAGGAAGCTCGTATCTGAACTTCAGTTCCTGGAAATTTATTATATTATTTCTTAATATTTTCTCCTATCCATTTTTGGGGGGCAGGAGGACAGGGAGAACTCCTAGTATTTGGATGTTTTTGGCACCTCCACTACTCCTCTGATTTACTAATCTTTTCTTCCCTGTTTTCCCATTGCTTTGATTTCTTTCTTTCTCTCTCTCTTTCTTCTTTTTGCTTTACATTATATTGAAGCTTTTTTCTTCTGTTGGGCAAGTTTCCTCAGAGAGAGATCCTGAAAGGTAAGAATGGCTGTAAGCACATCTGGGATGGGGGCTGGCTTACTCCTTATTTCAATAAATAGCTTTCACTTTTCCCAGTGTGCCCATACCTGCCCAGCTAGATATCCCCAGGCTATTTTTCTGGGGAAAACAGTAGTACGGACAGTCTCCTCATAGGGTGAGGATCTTAATTGCTCCTTATGCAAACTCACTACAGTCTTCTCTTTGAGTACTCCCAGACTTTACAAGTTCATGGTGCCTCCAGTTAAAATTGTGAATAGTTGGTCTGTTTGTTTTGGCTTCGTCCACCCCCCCAACCCTCACAGGCTTTAGGCTTTTGGGTTTTGTGTGTGTGTGTGTGTGTTTTAAGATTTTATTTATTTGTCAGAGAGAGTGTGCACAAGCGGGGTTATCGGCAGGCAGAGGGAGAACCCTCTGAGCAAGGACCCCGATGCTGGATTGGATCCCAGGACCCTGGGATCATGACCTGAGCTGAAGGCAGAGGTGTCCCCTTTCAGTTTTCTATTATCTGCTGGGTCTTTTGCCACTTCCCTATCTGCTTTCCAGCTTCCAGAGTTTTATTGGCATCTGTTGGTTGAACGCACTAGCTTTCTTTTCTTTTTGTCCTTGTAACTTTAAAATCCATTAGTTGTCTTTTAAAATTCATTTGTTGCCGTTTTAGAGGATTGCGGGAGGTAGTGGAGAGAAACAAGTTTAATTAGAAGTCCTATACAAGAAAATGATTCCTCTTTACTCTAAGTACACTAGTTCTCCATACCCCATGTCTTAGTCTGCTGCACTTCTGTAACACAGTACCCTAGACTGGGGGCCTTAACAACATTGATTTCTCATGGTTCTGGAGGCCGGAAGTGTGAGATCCGGGTATGGTGTCATAATGGTCCAGTTTCAGTCAAGGCATGCTTCTTGGCTCATCCATGACTGTCTTTTTGCGTTGTATCCCCACATTGTCAAGTGCACCTAGCACAGAGCCAGCTCTCTCTCCAGTCTTCTTATAAGGGCACTAATCCAATCATGAGGACCCACCCTCATGACCTAATTACTACCCAAAGGCTCTGTCTCCAAATGCCATTATATTGGGCATTAGAGTTCTACTGTATGAATTTGGGGCAGGCCTGGGGATGGGCACAGACATTCCCTCCATAACAGCCAGTGCGATTTTTCTTTTTAATTTTATTTATTTATTTGACAGATCATAAGTAGGCAGAGAGGCGGGGTGGGGGCAGTGGGAGAGGGAAAGCAGGATCCCTGCTGAACAGAGAACCCAGTTCGGGGCTTGATCCCAAGACCCTGAGATCATGACCTGAGCCGAAAGCAGAGGCTTAACCCACTGAGCCACCCAGGTGCCCCAGCAGCCAGTACGATTTTTTAAGGTGATTCTCTCTTTAGCTCATACACATTTCCTGTAATCCCTGCTTATGTATCTGTGGTTCTTGGCCATGGCTGTTTGCTCTCAGGAGTGGCTTCAAGTGTGCTATTGGCTTCCCCTAACCCTTTGTGTTTGTCCTGAAAATGAATATCCCAGGATGTGCAGGCTTAATAATTTTTCAAAATGTACTCAAGCCTGACTCAAAATCTAATTTTGGGAGGCCTCTGTTGGTCTTCACATTTGTAAAGACCAAGGTCCTTCAAAATTTATTATAATCAGGGCTTGTTTTCTCTTTTACTCCCTTTTTTGGGAAATACTTTCTTTTCTTCATCCGGTGAGGAGCAGGAAGAACATATTTCTTTTACTATGTCTTCTTACTAAGGTTCTCTTCAGAGCACTCATGTTGTTCTGTGTTGCCTTCTTTTTGTTTGTAGGATTCCGTATCTGTAACGATGCCCACATTTGTGATGTACATTCATCTTATTTGTGTTTTCATCCTGTCAGCTGCCTTTAAGTAGTCTGTTTTGATATTTATTCAGTTTTATTCCGAGGGAGATTTTGATTCCTGTAAGAGTAATTATTTGAACACAGGAAGAGAGTATATACTTTGCCTTTGTTATTTATTCTTGTAGTTGTATGTTGACTAGCAGACTGCTCTAGCACTATCTACTGTTTTTTTTTTTTATTTTTTAAAATATTTTATTTATTTACTTGACAGAGATCACAAGTAGGCAGAGAGAGAGAAGGGGGGGAAGCAGGCTCCCTGCTGAGCAGAGAGCCCGACATGGGACTTGATTCCAGAACCCTGAGATAATGACCTGAGCTGAAAGCAGAGGCTTAATCCACTGAGCCACCTAGGCTCCCCACTATCCACTGTTTAGATAACTTGTAAGAAAAATGAAATAATTCAGATCTTAGAATTCTCTTCTTGGCTTCCTGAAGTGTTTTGGAGAACTTTAATTTTTTTAAGTTGTGTAAGAGCCAAACATGTTGTTGTTGTTGTTTAATGGAGAAATCATCATAAAGGTTTTCACTTCATTATGTCTCTTTTGTGATGAATGCCAGCATCCCTTATGGCCTATTTCAAAATCCTGATGCTCCTGAAAACCCTGGCATTCCTTCACGAAATCTGCCCCCCCCTATAAACTAATCTCTACACCCAACATGGGGCTTGAACTCACCCCCCAGATCAAGAGTCATGTGCTCTACTGACTAAGCCAGGCTGGAGTCCCCCTCACAAAATCTAACCCCAAATGAATTCTGTCTTCTTTTAGTATTTCATGCTCACAGGACTCCTTTCAGCACCTGGTCACTGTTTTATTTTTTGTCTTTCTGTGTGTATAGTTTGTTTTTACAAGTAGATCATAAACTACTTAAGGTGTGTGGATTCAGTCAGTGGGCTTTCAATGTTCCTTTTTTCCTCAGGCTTCCCCAGGGATAGATCATACTGTCTTCTGTGGCTGTGGCTCATGGGTAGGGGCAGTATCCCCAGGCTTGTGGAAAACTCCCTCAGGTGGTTTGATTTGGCTCCTGTCCCTCCCCAGGGTATTTTATGGTGCAGTTTATTTCCTGTAATACTTTTTTTTTTTTTTAAAGATTTTATTTTTTGGACAGAGATCACAAGTAGGCAGAGAGGCAGGCAGAGAGAGAGGTTGGGGGAAGCAGGCTCCCCAGTGAGCAGAGAGCCTGATGAGGAGCTCGATCCCAGGACCCTGAGATCATGACCTGAGCTGAAGGCAGAGGCTTAACCCACTGAGCCACCCAGGCGCCCCTATTTCCTGTAATACTTAACAGCAGGCCTTAGACTCTGGGTGTTCAGGAAATATTGTTGATTGAACAGGACACTTGGCAGATGTGGTATGATGGCAAGAACAGAGACAAAACCTGACACTCTCTCCCATCTCTAAATTGATAATTACAGGTAAATCAGATCTCTGTAGTCTGCTGTTTTCTCAAATGGAAAAAATAAGGACAGTATCACATGATGGACTTGATAATAAATATAAAAATCTGTGTGTTTTTATTCCTGAAATCAAATTAAGTACACATTAAGTACAGTTCTTTGCTGGTGCAGTTTCTAAGAAAATTTTCAGAGTCCATAACATTTTAACCAGTCCATGGCTAGAAAAAAAATATGTACATTGTTTTAAAGGAATCTTTTTTTTTTAAAAAGATTTTATTTATTTATTTGACAGAGAGAGATCACAAGCAGGCAGAGAGGCAGGCAGAGAGAGAGAGAGAGAGGAGGAAGCAGGCTCCCCACTGAGCCTCACTGAGCAGAGAGCCTGATGCGGGGCTCGATCCCAGAACCCTGAGATCATGACCCGAGGCGAAGGCAGAGGCTCAGCCCACTGAGCCACCCAGGGGCCCTAAAGGAATCTTTTTATGAAGTACTGGTAATAGTGGCTTTTCCCCTAAATCTTGATTTGGCAAGGTGAAAGTTGGCAACCTTATCTTTGTCTTTATGATTTGAAGAAAATTTTACTTATCTGTTAAATCCAGAAATCAGAAATAACATGCTTTATACCTTAAAAAGAAAATCTGTGGCACCCCTTTGGGGACAGTTTTCTGTATAGTTATTTGTTAGCTCAAGCTTGTTAATGTATCTTGTTAAAGTTCCTAGCTTTACTAATATTTTATCTGATTGAACTATCAGTTTCTGATAGAGGCGTGTTAAATTTCTCATTGCAGTTGACCATTTCTCAGACGGTCAGTTTTTACTGGGGATATTTTTTTTTTCTTTTGCCTATTATTTTTTTTAATTTAAGCTTTTTTAATTTAAACATAAAATGTAACCCCACCACCCTCTCCCAACCCCTCTCCCCCCCACCCCCCTCAGTTTGTTTTATGACATTAAGAGTCTCTTTTGGTTTGTCTCCCTCCCGATCCCATCTTGTTTCATTTTTACTTTTCCTACCACCTTAACTCCCACCCCCGTTGCATCTCCACTTCCTCATATCAGGGAGATCATGTGATAGTTGTCTTTCTCCAGTTGACTTATTTTGCTAAGCATAATACCCTCTAGTTCCATCCATGTCGTTGCAAATGGTAAGATTTCATTTCTTTTGATAGCTGCATAGTATTCCATTGTGTGTGTGTGTGTGTGTGTGTGTGTGTGTGTGTGTGTGTGTGTATATATATATATACACACACCACATCTTCTTTATCCATTCATCTGTTGATGGACATCTAGGTTCTTTCCATAACTTGGCTATTGTGGACATTGCTGCTATAAACATTCGGGTACACGTGCCTCTTTGGATCACTACGTTTGTATCTTTAGGGTAAATACCCAATAGTGCAATTGCTGGGTCATAAGGTAGCTCTATTTTCAATTTTTTGAGGAACCTCCATGCTGTTTTCCAGAGTGGCTGCACCAGCTTGCATTCCCACCAACAGTGTAGGAGGGTTCCCCTTTCTCCACATCCTCCCCAACATCTGTCATTTCCTGACTTGTTGATTTTAGCCATTCTGACTGGTGTGAGGTGGTATCTCATTGTGGTTTTGATTTGTATTTCCCTGATGCCCAGTGATGTGGAGCACTTTTTCATGTGTCTGTTGGCCATCTGGATGTCTTCTTTGCAGAAATGTCTGTTCATGTCCTCTGCCCATTTCTTGATTGGATTATTTGTTCTTTGGGTGTTGAGTTTGCTAAGCTCTTTATAGATTTTGGATTCTAGCCCTTTATCTGATATGTCATTTGCAAATATCTTCTCCCATTCTGTCAGTTGTCTTTTGGTTTTGTTGACTGTTTCCTTTGCTGTGCAAAAGCTTTTGATCTTGATGAAGTCCCAATAGTTCATTTTTGCCCTTGCTTCCCTTGCCTTTGGCGATGTTCCTAGGAAGTTGATGCGGCTGAGGTCGAAGAGGTTGTTGCCTGTGTTCTCCTCAAGGATTTTGATGGATTCCTTTCTCACGTTGAGGTCCTTCATCCATTTTGAGTCTATTTTCGTGTGTGGTGTAAGGAAATGGTCCAATTTCATTTTTCTGCATGTGGCTGTCCAATTTTCCCAACACCATTTGTTGAAGAGGCTGTCTTTTTTCCATTGGATATTCTTTCCTGCTTTGTCGAAGATTAGTTGACCATAGAGTTGAGGGTCTATTTCTGGGCTCTCTATTCTGTTCCATTGATCTATGTGTCTGTTTTTGTGCCAGTACCATACTGTCTTGATGATGACAGCTTTGTAGTAGAGCTTGAAGTCTAGAATGGTGATGCCACCAACTTTGGCTTTCTTTTTCAATATTCCTTTGGCTATTCGAGGTCTTTTCTGGTTCCATATAAATTTTAGGATTATTTGTTCCATTTCTTTGAAAAAATTGGATGGGATTTTGATAGGCATTGCATTAAGTGTGTAGATAGCTTTAGGTAGCATAGACATTTTCACAATATTTATTCTTCCAATCCATGAGCATGGAACATTTTTCCATTTCTTTGTGTCTTCCTCTGGGGATATTTTTGAGATTATGGTATTAGGAGCATTCAAATTTATGAATGTTAAATGTATCTTGGTGGATTATTCCTTTGATTGTTATATAGTATGTCTCTTTATTCCTGTTAATACTTTCTTTCCTTTACGCTGATAATTTTTGACTTTTAATTGTGAGATGAACAGTTTGAATGAGTAGATTTATTTCTCCTGTCTGCCTGAATTTCCGATCTTCTGATCCTTTTTTCTGCTGCTTTTTTCCCCTTCTGTTGGTGTCCTAGTTTTCTGCATTCCCTTCCTCTTTTCCCCCCTTTTGGTTTGGAAGCCATAGATTGTGTTTCTGTTCTTTTAGTGGTTACCATTAAAATTTTCAGCTGCAACATTTTCAAACAAAACAGGCAGCCCAAGTCCAGCTTCCACAAGGAACCTGGCTCTGGTACCCGGTCTCTCACTGGGGAGTAATTTTAGCTTTTTTTCCTTCGGAGAAGATACTGATCTTGTGTGTGGTCTCTGCTGAGTCTTCTGTTTTCTCTTTTCTACAGTTGTCTTTCATGGCTGTATATTGCGAGGAGGGGAGGTTTTCCCAGAGTGAACTCACTGTATCAGCTCTGCTGTACCCATTTTCCTCCCCTCTGGTCTGCAGACCTGTAAATCAGAGTCACTAGATATTTGTTATACATTGTGTTCCTTCTGTTTGTTTTAGTTTTAGCCACTTTACTTTTTCCCACTTCAGATGGAAAGGAGAGAAGGAACGGGACCACCCAAACCTGTGGAAGGCCCTTTCACAGACTGTCTCCCTCAGGCTGGTAGAGTGCGCAGTGCGAAGGGGGAGGGAGGTGGAGAGAACTTAGTCCAGGACAGAGTACTCTTGGGGTCCTGGAGTGAAGTACTTCTTTTTCCTGGTGTATTGTCATTGTAGGTGGGCTCATTTGGTTCAGTTTGGTGGCTGTTTTGGCCTGTCCGCTCTCAAGGACTATAAAGATGCCCCTTGTTTTTGTGGGAAACAGGAAGGTCGCACTACATGTTGTAGCTGTGATGATGGTGACTGAGTTTTGCAGGCTCTCCTGTTCTAGCCCAGTGCTTGCTAGAACAGATCTGCAGCGGGACAGGGGTGACTTCGAGGAGTGCCAGGCTGGAGGAGGGTTTTGTGTCTGGATGTACCACACTCATTACTTCGCCATCTCCTTTCCCGGAGTTCACGCTCATTATGCGCAGAGGAGGTGCCTCATTAAACCGGTCAGCCTGCCAGGACCTGGTGCTGCAAAATTGAGAATTTCGTTCTCCGGCTAGGAAGCAAGTTTTCAGGCATTAAACAGAAGCGTGGGGAAAGAATTCAGCAGTTTGGGGATGAATTTACAGTTTGCGGATGATAATTAGGGCTTGGCAGGGAGGAGGCTGATGTCCATCATAATCTTCCCCAGGGTTAGCCCTTTTAAAGTATCATTATCCACACTCTGGAAAAGCACAGAGTGTGTGTGTGTGTGTGTGTGTGTGTGTGTGTGTTTGTGAAGTGGTTGAGAGATGAACAGAGTGGGGACTGAGATGGGATGCAGACCTTTCTGTCAGTGATGTCAGTCTGGAAATCCGAGACTGCCTGTTGAGTCAACTTACATTAGGTTGAGTGTTTATTGTAAGACAAAGAATGGGAAGCATTTACTGGTGGATTTCTGAAGCCTGAACTTGGGAGCCAGACCTTTGCGGTGGAGGCTGTGTTGCCGGAGAGAACTTTGTATTCATTTGTGCTCCATAGTGATAAAACAAAAGGAATCTGGTTGAGCTCTTAAATTTGACCCTGCTGTTTTTGTAGTTTTGACATTTGTTTGACTCCTTTGGTTTAGCTCACCAAATTATACCTAAAGGAAGGCTTTCTAGATTTGAGAACCAGAGTTAAGAACCCTTAGTAGGTGCTGATTTCAAAGCAGCCGTTTAATACAGCTTTCAGACCCCACTCTGGGTACACTGATGAACATGCTCTTGCAATAAGTGGGGTTGTTGGGCAGTTTGATTGTAAAGCTTATGTGATTAGTCTGGCTTCATGAGAATAAAGATGCCCAGCAGTGTGTGCTTATATTGCAAAAGGAAAATGATACTGAAATCTGTTGCTGTCTCTTAAAAGTAGATGATTTTGAATCATAGTTAAACATCTTTTATTTTTCCACTTTAAGGAATAAAATGCCTATTGCCATATTATTTGGATTTAAAAATGATCTGCTATGGGTGCCTGGGTGGCTCAGTTGGTGAAGCATCTGCCTTCAGCTTAGGTCATGATCCCAGGGTCCTGGGATGGAGCTCCATGTCAGGGTTCCTGCTCAGCGGGGAGTCTGCTTCTCCCTCTCCCTCTGCAACTCTCTCCCTTTCTCCATCTCTCTCTCTCTATCAAATAAGTAAATAAAATCTTTTAAAAAAGCAAAAAATGATCTGCTGTAGGGAGTTGCATTTTTTTAAAACAATATAATTTTAGGCAGAGTAGGATTGTTTATGCTTTGATTTATTTTTTAATCCTTGAAGCTGATTAAACAGTAAGAAAATTGGGACAGAGTTTTGGGTTAGGTCAAGAGAAAAGATGGTAAAGACAGCCTGTCACTGTTGAGCTCTGTGCTTTGGGGAGGCTTTTTGTGTGCTAGGCACTCTGTAGGGTTCTGGGGTAGAGGGGTGGTCTCTGCCTCAGGGAGCTTGGGTCTTAAACCAGTATCTTCTGGTTCTCCAAGATCTTACTAGAAAAAATGACCTGAACAGTGTTTCATGTTCAATTTCCGTTTGGGAAGCATAAGATTAAGCATAGTTAAATGGATTTCTTTATTATAGGTCTCCTAGGTCAACCAGGAGTGAACTGTGAACTCAGGTTTCCCACAGGTTGTTTCAGGCTAGCCTTGAGGGCCTAGTAGCTAGGTGTGTAGAAGGCAGTGGGGTATAGTTACTCTAGGCTAAGGGAATAGATGTGTTCAAAAAAATAAGAGAGTAGTTTGTGAGTATAATCGAGTTAAGGGAGTGTGAGACTATAGTGGTGTTTGGAGTGTAGAATGCGCTGGAAGAGTAAAGAGATGAGACGAGAGAGGTAGTAGGGGCAGGAAGAGGCACTCTCATGTTTCGTGAGCTAAGACCCCTTCCTTGCACAAGAAACAGGAATTCCTGTGCATATACAGACTTCTAATACCAGGAATTCTTGGATGTAGCTCTCATTCCCTGGATCCCATTCCCTGGATCTTCAGGTTCCTACCCTTGATCTCTGGATTTGAATTGGCCCCTATTTAGTTTGGCAGCCAGTTAAGCCAGAACTCAGGGGATTTGAGCAGCAAAATATAGCAAGCTGTCCAAGGATAAAGAATATGAACATACACAGTTCGGTATGTTAATGGCTGTCATTTATTGAACATTTAAGTGCTTGGCTCTTTCCAAGGCACATCACAGAATTACCTTTAATCCTTACAGAAGCACTACCAGGTCAGTGATTTTATGCCCATGTTAGCAGACCAGAAGCCCTCCCAAGTTCTGGGAGGTTTAAGTAAGCTTGCCCAAGGTTCTAGAGCCAGCTAATGGCAGGTCTGGACTCAGACCCAGGTTGGTTTGTCTGACTCCACAGCTCATTCTTTTCCAGCCCCGTGCCCCTCAAAGACCGCAGCTCTGGTTCCTAGGGTGGGAGTAATGTAAAATGGCCGTTTCAAAAGCAGTAAAACTACAGTTTCATCTTTGATGTTAATTTTATCAAGATTGCTTGGTTAGGAATACATTCCTTGTCTTGTTTCTCAGGGAAAGTCAGATTTCATTACAGGTGTTCTACTTCATTTTACAGTTCCATCTCAGGGACTGTGTAACTTGCCAAATGGCAGTAATTGTACTAGGACGAGTATCAGTTATCTCCTGACACGTTCAGTTTGTATGGAGAGTTGAAATTGGGATTATAATGATTTGAATACATTGTCTGCATCTGGCAGATACTTTAATGAATGATGTTGCAGATACTCAGAATGTAGATATGGCCTAAGGGTGAAGAAAACCAAGAATTTTCTCTTGAATTTTTGGCTGGATGCTAGAAACACTTTTTGAATGATAGCTCAAAAGAAGACTTCTCATTCTGTTAGCATACTTGGATTCTTATATGTGTGTATAGTCTTACTCTTACCAAGATGGAATTAGACAGAAGGATTTAAGAGATTGTCAAGAAGAAATTAATGGATAAAGGCCCTATCTTGTATCTTTTTCTACCAAATTTCTTGTTCATTTGGCATGTGTATTTCCCTTTTCCTGTTTTGAATGGAGCTGAAAATAACGTGGTATTTTGGCTTTAAAGGAAAATGATTCATTTTGTTGTGTTTGGCATTTAGTTTCTCAGAGATGTGTTTGGCTTTTCAAATGGCACAGGAATTTGAGATTTTGGTCTCCTTTTCATTTTATTAGGAAAATGTTATTTACAACACTGTATAGGAGTTTGTAAGCAGGATATTTTCCAGGTTAGGGGAAGAAATTATTTATGAGTGGGATGCCTTTTTTGTTGTTGTTGTTCTGTGCTAGTTTACAGAGCATTTCTGTAAAATGAATTTTCTTATTTTTATTTTATAGAACTCTTAACAGTTTTAACTGAAAACCATTTTAGGGGAAATAATTTGAAAAATTTCCCATTTAAAAAAGTGTGTATCATTTTGTGAATTTATAGTATTTATTTAGAAACTTCTATTCTTTTTGGTCTTGAATGCATCTTGAAGATGAATGTCCTGTATCATTTACTTAAAGTGGACACATTATGTAAACTAGCATTTGTCATCTCCATAAGCATGAAGTATGTGTATAAGCCCTACCTATAATTGTCATTCAGGAAGCTGACAGATGGATTTTCCCTCTGTAAAAGCCGTCATTTGTGTGATTTGGGGTCTTTTAATAGTAAAGTCAGATGTTTGCTGCTAGGCTTAGTTCTCTTTGGGTGGGCAAAAAGTGAGAAAAGTCAGACCACTATTTTAGAAATTGTGAAGTCAATTTAAAGAAATAAAATGTGCTTATGACTTATGGCTGAGCAGAGATATATTAGGGATCACTGTGCATGCTGTGATTTGAATTATAAACCGGAGCAGATTCCTCTTCAGCAAATAAATACCTTTTTCAGGGGTTGGGAGGAGTAATCCTTCCATATCACTGGCCTCAAACCCAAATTCCTA
>ML106896.1:14496-31063 GCA_003697995.1 Taxidea taxus jeffersonii
ATTTTTCAAAAGAAGCTAAAAACCTGAATTCTTTGCAAAATTCTCCCAAGTTTAAATGTTGGCCAAGAATCTTTAAAAATCTTTAAAAAATTTAAAATGCCGTGTGGTTTAATATTGTGTGTACATCTGTAGGCTAGCAGTGTGTGACATCTTGAGGCTCCCCTGCACCCTATTGGTAATTCACTGTAGCTTTTAAATACAAATCTTCAATAGGCTCTTCTGTATCCTTGCTCCCACTGCCTTCTCTTCTCCTGTTGAAAACCACTGGTAAGAGGGGCACCTGGGTTCTGTTAAATGTCTGCCTTTGGCTCAAGTCATGATCCCAGGTTCCTGGAATCGAGCCCTGCATTGGGCTCCCTGCTCAGCAGGGGGTCTGGGTCTCCCTCCACTCCCCCCAGGCCCCCCCCTCCCAGCTTGTGTTCTCTCTCTCTCAAATAAGTAAATAGAAAACCACTGGTAAGTCAGTTATAGTCACTTAATGTCTTTCATGGGATTTTAATATTATTAGGGAGGCACTACTAAAAACATTAAATATGCTTTATGCTACTTCATGCTACTTTATAGTGCCATTTTACTTTATTTTAAAAAATTATTATTATTATTTTTTAAATTTTATTCATTCACTTGACAGCACAAGCAATTTTATTCATTCAACTGACAGCACAAGCAGGGGAAGCGGCAGAATGCAAGGGAGAAGCAGACTCCCTGCAGAGCAGGGAGCAGGATACTAGGCTCTATTCCAGCTCCCGAGATCATGACCTGAGCCGAAGGCAGATCCAGGAACTCCTTATTTTATTTTTTAAAAGTGTTTCATTTATTTATTTGACAGAGTGTGCACGCACACGAGCACAAGTAGGGGGAGCAGCAGGCAGAACAGGCAGAGGGAGAATCAGGCTCCCCGCTGAGCAAGGAGCCTGATGGGGGACTGGATCCCTGAGCCGAATGCAGCCGCTTAACTGAGCTATCCAGGCATCCCTACGGTGCCATTTTCTATCTAAACAGAATCCTACATGGGTAAATGATTTATTCAGAGTATAAGACAGACCAGTGGGTTTTCCTGTAACAATATGGAAGGTTCAATGATAGGATTTCGGACTCCACATTGCAACCAACCTTTAAGAAACTATCACTTACTGAGTTTTGGTGTAGTATCAAAGAATATCCATAATTTAAAAACTATTTTAAAAGTGTGTAATTACTTTGTTTGACATAGTGGCTGTGTTAGTAAGATGAATGAACAATTACTTAATTTTTTCCAACACTGGTTTAGTGTTGGCTACTTTAATGGCACTGTGGATTTTTAAAATTTCTTTTATCTGCCACCCTCCCTGCCCAACTGTCATTCTCAGAGTGTGGTCTGCAGACTATGGGTCTCCAAGACCTTCTCATGGGCTCTGAGGTCAAAATTATCTTCATAATAGGGGCGCCTGGGTGACTCAGGTAAGCATCTGCTTTCAGCTCTGGCCATGATCCCAGGGTCCTGGGATGGAGCCCCACTTTGGCTCCTTGCTCAGTGGGGAGTCCGTCTCTCCCTCTGCCCCTCCCCCTGCTCGTGCATTCTCTCTGTCTCACTCTTTCTGATAAATAAGTAAAATCTTTTTTTTTTAAACCATCTTCACAATAATATTGTGACTTTGTCTTTTTCACTGTTTTGAAATTTGTGCTATTGTTCAAAAGCAGTGGCAGGAAAATACTGGCTTCTTAGCACAAATCAAAGTAGTGGCACCAGACTGTATTGAAAATTACTGTATTCTTCACTTTTTTGCACTTTCTGGAAAAGCCACTTTTCACTCAGGGGTGTCTTTGATGAAATGGTAAAAATTGCTAATTTTATTAAATCTTAACCTTTGAGTATCTGTCACTTTAATATGCAGTGTGACAAAAATGAACATTGGTCGCCTGGAAGAAAAACACTTCTGCAGTTGTTGCCGATGCAAGCTGAACTAGCTGCTTTCTTCAGGAACACTTATTTTACTTAAAAGCCTTGGGTATTTGACAGACATTTTCTCCAAAATGACCATAGTGAGCCTGTCATTTCAAGGAAAACAACTGAAGCTCTTTGTTGCCAGTGATAAAATTAAGCCTTCAAGCAAAAATTAGAATTTCAGAAAGTTTGTATCCATTATTGTGAGGTTAACAAACGTGATTTTGAAGATCTGCCTAAGTCAGCAAACCATTATTTTCCATATGACCACCGCATGCGGTTAGAGACTTGCACATGGGCAAAAGATTTGATAGGTTTCAGAACGTAAGGAATGATTACTTGTCCAGTTTTGGTGTAATATCAAAAATATCTACAGTGATCTATAAGGGGTGTTAAAATGTTGCTCGTTTTTCCAACAACTAATTTGTATAGGGCCAGCTCTTCTTCCCATACTTCAGCCCAACTGTGTACTGTGACATACGGAATGCAGAAGCAGATCTGAGAATGTAGCTCTCTGATACTTAGACCCATAATAAAGAGGTCTGCAGAAATGTAAAACAGTCCCCCATCACAAATAGTTTTGGGAAGATAGTTGCTTTTCATAAGGTAATTTTTGTCTGTGTAATGAGTTTATTATTTTTGTAATAAATATTCAAAAATTTTCTTGGTACTTAATATTATAAATATCAGTGTTTGTGACCCCCATAAGCAAAAGCATTTTTTTAAAGATTTTATTTATTTGAGGGGTGCCTGGGTGGCTCAGATGGTTGAGTCTTCGGCTTGGGTCATGATCCTGGAGTCCCGGGATCAAGTCCCGCGTGGGGCTCCCTGCTCGGCGGGGAGTCTGCTTCTCCCGCTGACCTCTCTCCTCTCATGCTCTCTTGCTCTCTCTCAAATAAATCTTTAAAAAAAAAGATTTTATTTATTTGAGGGGCGCCTGGGTGGCTTAGTGGATTAAAGCCTCTGCCTTATTTGAGAGAGAGAGAGTACAGTTGGGGGGGCAGGGACAGAGGGAGAGAGAGAGAGAAAAAAAAAACAAACATAGTCCCCACTGAGCAGAGAGCCTGATGCCAGGACCTCAGGATCATGACCTGGGCTGAAGGCAGATGCTTAACTGACTGAGCCACCCATGCCACTGGAGTCCTCAATTTTTTTTTTAAGATTTTATCTGTTTATTTGACAGAGATCACAAGTAGGCAGAAAGAGAGAGAGGAGGAAGCAGGCTCCCCGCTGAGCAGAGAGCCCGATTCGGGGCTCGATCCCAGGACCCTGAGATCACAACCCCAGCCGAAGGCAGAGGCCTTATTAACCCACTGAGCCACCCGGGCGCCCCTGGAGTCCTCAGTTTTTAAGAGTGTAAAGTGGTTCTAAGATAAAATTTAAAATTTTGAAGTATATATTTTTTTAAAGATTTTATTTATTTGACAGAGAGATCACAAGTAGGCAGAGAGCTAGGCAGAGAGAGAGATGGGAAGCAGGCTCCCTGCTGGGTAGAGAGCCCAATGCGGGACTCTAGGACCCTGAGATCATGACCTGAGCCAAAGGCAGAGGCCTAACCCACTGAGCCGCCCAGGTGCCCCTAAAATTTTGAAGTACATTATGAGGGGTCGAGAAGGAAAGCTGTTGGGAAGACTCTTAAGGAATATTTGGGGAGGTGAAAAATACGCATCCAGAGATTCTGATTTACTTTTAGAGAAAACCATTTTATAGGAGATACAAAGAAATAAACTTAATAGTCTCTGTTCTTGAAGACTAAAATCTTTTGTTTCTGATTTTTAATTTTAATTTTTAGTCTCTGGCCTTTACCATAATCTTATTCCTTGGTTACTTAGTATTAAACTTTGAAGTTTTCTGTGGTCAGCAGAGACATGAGAAAAATTAAGGACAAAATAGGAGTTATTATTACAGCTAAATTTATTTGGTTCATATTTAATCTAAGATTATGGTCTCCTTACATTTTTTTTTACATTTTACATTTTTGCTGTGAAAATAAGGTATAGTGACACTTAAAATTTATTTATGTATGTATGTATGTATGTAGTGAGTGTGTGTGTTGTCTAAATAGCTACCTTGCTTCTCTCATCATTCATCCAACCCCACTCCCATTTACTGTTCTGGAAATCCTGAAGCTGGGGAACCCATGGTCAGATAGAGGCAGTACAAAATGGATTTCAAAGTAAAATGGATTTTGAAGTAAAATTTCAGACATACAGTCAGTCTTCCTAATCACAAAGATGAAGAGAATTATCCCTAATATGTTGGTGCTTCTTGCTTGCCAAGACAGCCCTAATCTTCCAGGTTCTCCCCAGCCGTCCTCAGCCATATGGGTCCAGGGAGCTCTTAATATTTAAGTTATAACACGGAGCTGGATGGGTAGCAAGAAAGGTTTAGCCCCTTCATAGTAAAGCAGATCGCCAGTGTAGCACCAGAACTCGGTTGGCCCCTTCTGTTTTATACCCAGAAACGTCCTGAAGAGGATTCCCTGTCAGCCATGCCTTCACGGGTTTGCTGCTGGCTTGCTGCAGGACAGTGTGGAAAGGGGTTTTGGGTTGGATGATCTCTGGACTGGATTGAGTAAGGCAGCCCCAGATTTTCATTTATCTGGTGCGGCTGGGAATGTGCCTGCTAGCTGCTGGCACGAGTAAGTGACCGTTTCAGAATACCCTCTGCAGCTCTGTCCAAGGCAGAGCCTCTTTTCCCAGTGCCAGCGGCTGGCAGGTGGGACTGCCACGTGATAGCTTGAGTTTATTGATGTCAAGGATAATGCTGAACAGCTGACGTGCGAAGAGACAGTTCAGAGGTGGCATCGTATATATATACACACAGTACGGCATGATTTTGTGTAAAAGAACAATGTGAAAGTTAAGGACTGAGTGCCTGTGCTTAGGAGAGTGCAGGGTGACAGAGCAGAAAAGACTAAAAGCTTGACTCCTCCTATCTTTGCCATCTATCTCGCAACATAGTTGCTCCAAAAAAAAAATTTTTTTTTCATTGCTTTTTGAATTTTAGGCTCTTAAGATTTAGAGGTTTTTTGGGGGGGGGGGCATGCCAGAAATAGTCTTAGAGTATTTCTTTTTCTACAAGAAAATAATCTGGGCACAGATTTTTAATGTATAATTTAGTGTTGTAGGTAACCTTTTACTGTTGGCTGTTGTTTCTTTATGTGAATTATTAAGCCCTTTACGCCAAAATAAAATGATACTGATACATATAAGTTTTATTATATGGATGGATAGGTAGAGGTTGGAGTGAGGTCACTTTAAAGGCAGGTTGCTAATATGATTATTGGGTAAATGGTGAGTTACTAAATGTTTTCTTTATGTTAACTGGTCTGCTTATAAGAGCTAATATGGGTAATTGTCTTAAAAGAAGCCTGTATATTTGTTCTTTTCTTGCCTGTTGTAAACTTTAGTCTGAGTTGGAAGACTTGGAAAGTTAATTTTGTTGAGATTAGATCAGGAACCTTGTCTTCCTCTGAAATGGATTGTATACTTACATTTTTCACTGTTGGAACTGTATCTAAAGAAGTGGGAGAGTGGGGAAAGACTTTGTTTTTCTACTGTCTCTGAAGCCAGTTCAGGCGGAAACAAATGAATGCGAAGTAGACACGAAGGTCCTCTAGGAGGGAGAAGCTGTTGATTTCTGTAGGAAGAAAAGTAGGGCTATCAGGACAAATTCATGAAGGAGGTTACATTTGAGCTGGGCCTGAAATAAGTAGGAAAGAGCCTGGAAGAAATGTACTGGTGGCAGATTTTGTCGCCTTTTCGCCGTTAACAGTGATTTCTACTAGACATGAAACATGGGTAGGTGTACCTGGTCTTAAACTTCCAGATATACGAAGACTGTCATCTTGTAGAAGGTGGGGTGTCAGGAATACCTTTCTGCCCTGGAGAACTGAAGCCTTTTCATGATCTAAATATACCTACATTTTTTTCGTTTTAGAAATACAGCTAGCAATCTGTCAGGTTGCTTTCAGTTCAGGGGTATGTATGTCTGAACACGCAGGTATGGGATGTGACAGGGGAGATAGAGAATTCTAAAACTGATGGACCTGCACTGATGCTATTCCCAGTTGAGGATCGGTGAGAAGATGAATTATCTTTGAAATTATAATGTTAAATTTGGGGAAAAGGAGCCTGAACTTACAAGGGATTTTTAGGGCAGCAGTGAAATATAGATTCCCGCAGATTATACTTTGACTTCTTGTCTCTTTTTATTTTTTTTTAAAGATTTATTTATTTATTTGACAGAGAGAGAGAGAGAGAGCGAGCGAGCTGCGCGAGCAAGCACAAGCAGGCAGAGAGAGAGGGAAAGCAGGCTCCCCTCTGAGCAAGGAGCCCGATGTGGGGCTTGATCCCAGGACCCTGGGATCATGACCTGAGCCGAAGGCAGTCACCCAATCCACTGAAGCCACCCAGGCGCCCCTCTTGTTTCTTTTTATTTATTTATTTATTTATTTCCCAAAGATTTTTTAAATTTATCTGACAGAGAGAGATCACAAGTAGGCAGAGAGAGGGGGAAGCAGGCTGTTTGCTGAGCAGAGAGCTCGATGCGGGGCTTGATCCCAGGACCCCAGGATCATGACCTGAGTTGAAGGCAGAGGCTTTAACCCACTGAGCCACCCAGGCACCCGTCTTGTCTCTTTTTAAACACCAGTTTGCTGTTACCCTACCTTGTGCTTTAAGAAAAAAAAAAAAAATCCAGCCTCTGGATTGGTAAAATGTCTATAAATTTAAAGGAATGAAATAGGTTATTGAATTGGAGCATAGACTAAATCTTTGGTGTAGGAGTACGAAGGATTGTCAGAAGCCTAGTGCTAACCTACCCACTGGGCGTTAGAGCTGCCTCACAAAGGCTTCCCGACCTGTCCCTGAGTTTGGTTAAATGCCGAGTTATGAGGTTATTTTGTAATGTTATGCTGTACTCTTAAAATTGTTTCCCGTCACAACCACATGTAAAGATTTATTCTGAAGTGGAACTTGGTGAGTTCTAGGGTAGTTTGCCTTTTATTTTAAAAACAAGGGAAACTTTTGTTCATGTTGCTACTAGAGGAAATATAGTTCATGACTTTAAGCATTATACGCTTTCGGGGAAAGATCCTTTAAAGTAGATGAGTGCCTAATAATTATGTAGAGACATTTAGTAACTTAGTAATTGAATGTGATCTTTGGTCTGCAGTGATTCTGTGGTTTTCTTGTCTCCTCAGGACTCTAATGTAAAAGGGAGAACTAAATACTCTTTATTTTATAGTTTCTTGTTTGTAGGTTTTTTGTTTATATCACCTGAGATTTATGCTTAGGGGGCCAATTTAGTTCTGCTAACTGTTCTGAGATTTGCAAGCATGATATATTTTGTGCAAATTTTGGGAATTGAATTTAAGAAATTTAAAAAATTCGGTATTTGGGGAAACATCCTAAGAGCACATGTAAAATCATTTTCTATATGAAAATTTCAGATGGGTTAGATGAAACTGAATATGACAGTAAGTGCTAGTCCCACATAAACATTATATATGTATTCCCACTGATCTGTTTGCTTTTCAGACATTCAAAAGAATTCTAGGGCTGTAAAGAACCACACGTGATTTTTAGTCTTCCCCTACATAGAGAACCTGAGACTTAATGGGCTCAAATGAGCTCAGTTAGTAGTAGATGATCTGGGAGTAAGCTCCAGATTTCTTGTTACCCTGTGGGCATTGTTTCTAGTACGGATGGGTATACATTTCAGATGCTGTTAGGAGTCCACCATGATTTTTGAGATTAGAAAATTGAATTGATGGCAGTGACCATTTCCCTAGTGGCCTGAGATTTGCTGTTGAGTTCTCGACTTCATACTGTTAGCATTTTGATGTTTTCAGAGCTTCTTTTAGTGTTATAAGTATGGTGTACATGGAATGGTATTTGAAGCCATGAAAGCAACATTTGATTTTTAATCAGTGTTACTGCCCAGTTTTGAAAAGGCTTTGACAAATTTTATCTGCTCCCAGCTCCTTCCCCTCCTTCCAACTGTATACTTTGTGAAAGCTCTCAAGACCTTGTTGGGCGAAGAGAAAGGAATGAGAATGAACAGGTTTAGTTGTCTGCAGGAAAAATGTACCTTCTGGGAGTACTACTGTGGTTTTGGGGACATAAACCTTTCTTAGGCTTTTCCCTCCAGCTCTGCTCCTGCCTCTGCTCCAGGATTCTGAAGGTCATTGTTTGGAGCCTCCCAGTTTGTTTGTTTGTTTGTTTGTTTACTTATTTACTTATTTTTAAAAAAATATTTTATTTATTTATTTGACAGACAGAGATCACAGAGGCAGGCAGAGAGAGAAAGAGAGAGAGAGAGAAGCAGGCTCCCTGCTGAGCAGAGAGCCGGATGCGGGGCTGGATCCCAGGACCCTGAGACAATGACCTGAGCTGAAGGCAGAGGCTTAACCCACTGAGCCATCCAGGCGCCCCTCTCCCAGTTTATTTATTTATTTATTTTAAAGATTTTACTTATTTATTTGACAGACACAGATCACAAGTAGGCAGAGAGGCAGGCAGAGAGAGAGGGGTGGGGAAACAGGCTCCTTGCCAAGCAGAAAGCTGGATGTGGGTCTTGATCCCAGGACTCTGGGATCATGACCTGAGCTGAAGGCAGAGGCTTTAACCCACTGAGCCACCCAGGTGCCCCTCTCCCAGTTTATTTTATCCCCATTTTCTTTGGCCTTCTCAGAGCTCATGATCCACACAGTGCATTACTCTTATAGTATTTCGTCTTCTCTTGGAATTCAGCAATGTGCCTTGTAAATGAGCAAACTGGGATTTGGGAAAAGGCTTGACTTTACAGGACAAGGAAAACATATTTTTGTTAATGAAAGTAAATGCAACACTAGGCAACAAAAATGAAAATGTGTTTCGTTGGGGGCCAGTTCACACATGGTCAGGTTGTTCTTTGGGAGTGAGAATAAAGTCACCAGTGAGGGGGAGAGAAATTAAGTATGGCATCATTTGAAAGTTATTTTTGCTTAGGAGTAAGATTCAGAATTGGCAAGTAACTGTATATATGTTAGTCTTTGAAAGGTGCTCCTCAGCAAGCATTAAACAGGGGATAGAATTTATAGAATAAAATAAACTTGAGACAGTTGGGTCCTACTAGAATCTCCTACTGAAATAATTAGGTTATTTGCCCATATATATAATAAATGATTTATGGCAGCTTTGATTCCTAAACTCGCTTTAAGCTGTGATTTATTTTTGGAGTGTGTATACCACTTTGATCTGTTAGTACAAGTGATTGAAATTTGATTTTGTCTATTTTTGTCACTTTTCAGAAAGCAAAATTCATGGAATTTCCTTTTTTTTTTTTTTTTAAAGATTTTATTTATTTATTTGTTAGAGAATGTGAGCACAGGCAGACAGAGTGGCAGGCAGAGGCAGAGAGAGAAGCAGGCTCCCTGCCGGAGCAAGGAGCCCGATGTGGGACTCGATCCCAGGACGCTGGGATCATGACCTGAGCGGAAGGCAGCCGCTTAACCAACTGAGCCACCCAGGCATCCCTCATGGAATTTCCTTTTTAAAAATTAAAAAAAAAAAGATTTTATTACAGGAGCGTGTGTGCACACACACAAGCAGAGAGAGTTGCAGGCAGAGGGAAAGAGAGAAGCAGACTCCCTGCTGAGCAGAGGGAGGCCTCTGTGGGGCTCTGTTGCATAATCCCCAGATGGTGACCTGAGCTAAAGGCAGACACTTAACCGACTGAGCCACCCAGGCGCCCGCATGGAATTTCCTATTGATTTAACGTCTTGATTTTTTTCTGTTGCTTTCTAAAATTCTGTTTTTAGGAGAATTATTTATGAAAAAAATTTGAAAGACCAGGCAGTTGTTTTGGTAGCTTGATAGACTCAAACTCTTATAATCTCTGCGTTTGGTTATATCTTTACATTATAAAATGAGTTCCTTAAATTGATCAAAATGTCTAGTTTAAATGAGCATTACAGTATTTTGTATGTTAACTCAAGATGGTTTTCTTGAGATAAGCAGCAAAATCATAATAGATAATATGGGTTAATATCTTTTAGTTATGCAGCCCTTTGAGATTTTTTTGAAGCATAATATTCTTTTAGAAATGGGGGAGGTGTTATTCTTGTTTTATAGATACAGACATAGAGGTCTTAATTTGTATAGTTTTGTGTCAGAAGGCTCTTCTGGGACGCCTGGGTGGCTCAGTTGGTTGGGCGGCTGCCTTGGGCTCAGGTCATGATCCCGGTGTCCTGGGATCGGGTCCCGCATCGGGCTCCTTGCTCGGCGGGGAGCCTGCTTCTCCCTCTGCCTCTGCCTGCCACTTTGTCTGCCTGTGCTCGCTCTGGCTCTCTCCCTCTGACAAATAAATAAATAAAATCTTTAAAAAAAAAAAAATTAAAAAAAAAAAAAGAAGGCTCTTCAGGAACTTGAGACTGTGTCTTAAGTCAATTAGGCTTTCAGGCTGTTTCTTCCCCATTATGTTAAATTCTTAATAGATTTATGCTACCCCAGTATCTTCATTTTATGATTTACATATACATTTAAGGATCTCTTTTGGCATATATAACACAGTGTTTAAAGAGTGGCTTCCATTGCTGTTGGTTCAAGTACCAGCTCTGTTGCCACTTTGTGTATTGTAACTACTAGGAGCCTCAGTTTCCTCATCTGTAAAATGGGATTAATATTATCAGAGTTGCTAATGGGGTGGTGAGGGAAGGGAATTATAGGAATATTTTTGGGGACAAAAATCAAAGATAATGTAAAAAACATTCTTATCCATAGCAGATTTTTTGTATACTACCATTAGAAATAACCAAATAATGATGGAAGTATACCTATCAGAGCTATTTTGTTTTGTCTGATGGTGGGTATTAAGGAGGGCACATATTGCATGGAGTACTGGATGTGGTGCATAAACAGTGAATCTTGGATCACTGGGGAAAAAAAGCCTATTTTGTTTAAAAAGAATTTGTACATACAGCTTATTCGTATTTCATTTTGTTTTTAAAGGTTACGGGAAGTTTCAGAAAAACTGAACAAATACAATTTAAACAGGTAAGAGTTTTAAGATGTTAAATTTTCTGAAAAGAGCATTTTTTTCTTTTGTAGGAAAAATAACTCATATAGGCAGAAGCTACCAGGAATATTTAAATCTATCAACTTTTTATGAGTTGGGTTCATTGAATAATAGGTTCTATTCATACTGGTTTTTAAAAAATCTGGCATACCAAGGACATAAAATAACTATCAGGATATCATAATCATTATTTTTTAATTATTGCTTATTATAATGTGTAAATATTAATTTTTAAAAGCAGGTTTTGCCAGCTTTTTTTTTCCTTTAATCAGATAAAAACAAACACACCAACCCTAGAATGTATTTTCCGTTAAAAAAAATAAGTTTGATTTTTTTTTTTTTATTCCATAGCCACCCTCCTTTGACTGTATTGGAACAGGCTGCCATCAAACAGTGTGTGGTAGGACCAAATCATGCTGCCTTTCTTCTTGAGGTAAATTGTTTATTGTAAGGTACAGAAATGAAAAGGAATTTAAATTAAAATACAGTTGTGCATGATCATGTATCTTCCTTTTTAACCAGGCAAATAGAAATTTCTTGCCAGAGTTATTTCAGAGATCACCCAGTTCCATTTCCTTATTGTATACATTCTCTGGCTCAGAGAAAGCTTAAGTGATTTACTATAGCTTGAAACCAGAGTAATGGAGAAGTTCCTGATACCCAGTCACTTCCTTACTCTGAATTCTGTTAGAGATACTTCAACTTATTTTTCCTGGTGTCCTGATAATGTAATGTAAAACAACTTCCCCAGGTCAGGTGTGAGTGCCTTCTCAAAAGGAACTTATTTGTTGTCTTCTGAATTGACAGTGATGGGGACGTAATCTGTTTATTGAATAAATTCATATTTTAATATGCATTCTTACTTTGGTGATTTTTTTTCTATTTTCCTGGCTTTTAGGATGGTAGAGTTTGCAGGATCGGTTTCTCAGTACAACCAGACAGATTGGAATTGGGCAAACCTGATAATAACGATGGGTAAGACATTAATGCCCTTTCTATTTAGTAAGTATTTAGCTCTTCCAAGGTATTACATTAAACCTGTGCTTTGATTTTGATGGCCTTCAAGTTTAAAGAAAAGCATTGTAGAAAATGAGCCACTTAAAATAGTGAAATAGTTATCTTGTAGTTTTAATTTTTCTGCAAGCAGTGATTTACAGCTAAAATATTAGTATTGAAAATAGCAGAGAATCAGTCACTTTACAGGAGGTGGTTATCAGAGAATGATTTATGTATGTGGTAAATCTCAAGTCAGACCTGTTCTTTGATTGAAATGATTTTTTAGATCTTTTTTTTCCCCCCCAAGATTTTATTTTTAAGTAATCTTTATACCCAGTGTGGGGCTTGAACTCCACACCCTGAGATCGAGGGTGAACCAACTGAACCAGCCAGGCCCCCTTCCCCACCCTTTTTAAAGTAGTATCTATACCTAGTGTGTGTCTCGAACTCACAGCCCTCCAGACGGAGTCACGTGCTCTACTGACTGAGCCAGCCAAGCACCTCATGTTTTTTCCTTTTTAATATTTCCAGTTCAGATAACGCAGTTTGAAATTGACCAGGGCTCTTCAAAATTGTGGTCTTTATAAATGATACATATAAAAACCATTGCTAGATAATGTATGATGAATTCCAGTTGCCTACCTCTAAGGAAAGCATGATCACTTGAAAAAATCTAAAGAATTACTCATTTGCAGTTAAACCGTGCCATCACTCTGAACCAGGAGCGAGTGCTGGATGGCTAGGAGGCTGTAAATTGTTAGGCTTGCTCTTTGACGGGAAGGACACATTCCCGAGCGGTCGGGGAAGAGTGAGGCTGGTGTTTCACCACGGTCACTCCCAGAGCAGTGAGGCCGGGAGTCCCAGGCTTGTGCCTAGCAAGTTTGGGACTATTCTGTGACTCCTATTCCTCCTGTTTTTTTTCCCCAGGTCAAAGTTGAACAGCAACTCGGGGGCGGGGAGGACATCGAGGCCCGGGAGGACAAGTGACTCCCCATGGTTTCTCTCAGGTTCTGAGACTCTGGGCAGGCTGGCAGGCAACACCCTGGGGTAAGTTGTGGCCAGGTGATGGCCTCCACTGGTCTGGGCTGGTGCTCTGTGAGGGCCGTCACTCTGAGACAGTGCCTCCTACGTTACCCAGCGGCGCCGTGAGGAAAGCCCTGAACACCGGGCAGGCGCTCTTGTTGCTTATGGCACGGCACCACCCCGGCTCTTGACTTTTTAAAAGTGTCTAATGTCGAGTTTTGTCTGTTATATCACTTACCATGTTGCCTGTGTTATTTCAGGTTTTCATTGGTGCCAATTTTGGTCTCACTTATGCTAAATCTTGGGTAAAAAATCCAACATTTATTTCTTTCTAGGTTCCAAATCTGGTAGTTCTTTCTGAATTAATTTAGTGAGGTTTGAAAATCATGTAACTAAACCTGACAGCCTTTAATTAAGTTATTTTTATTTTTAAAGATATATTTCTAGACAGAATGCAAGGTGAGGGGCAAAGAAAGGGGGAGAAAGGCAGATTCCCTCCAGTGAGCTAGGACCCCGATGTGGGGCCCAGTCCTAGGACTCTGAGATTATGACCTGAGCCAAGACCATGAGCCCGACGTTCAACCAGCTGAAACATCCAGGCGCCCCAAATTCTTTTTATTTTTTTTTTTTAATCAAGATACAGTTGACATAAAACCTTCTATTAGTTTCAGATGTACAGTGTAATGATTTGATATTTATGCTTTGTGAAATAATCACCACAGTAAGTCTAGTTAATATCCATCCTCATACATTGTTTGTTTGTTTTTTTAAGATTTTTATTTGACAGAGCACAAGTAGGCAGAGCGGTAGGCAGAAGGAGAGGGAGAAGCAGGCTCTCCGCTGAGCAGGGAGCCTGATGCGGGGCTCGATTCCAGGACCCTGAGATCATGACCCGAGCTTAAGGCAGCCGCTTAACCAGCTGAGCCACCCAGGTGCCCCTTCCTCACTGTACATACTTAAAATACAATTTTACTTTCTTGTGATGAGGATTTTTAAGATCTACTCTTAGTAGCTTTCAAATACGTAATACAGAATTAACTATAGTCTACAGGTTGTACGTTATATCCTCATGACTGACTGACTTTATAACTGGAAGTTTGTACTTTTTAAAAAAATTATTTATGACACATATACTTCTGGAACTAGATAATTAGCTCTTTCATTTTATCTGAAGTTGATAAGCTGTTAAAGAAATCATACACAAATTCTAAGCCAGATGATTTTATTCATTTTATACCTTGATTCTTGAATACCTAGATTTTCTGACACTACCTGATGAATGATTAGGTAATGCCAGATCAGTCAAGTCAGCAAATGTGTTCAAAGTCTGCTCAGAGAAATATAACTAGAAGCAGTTTAAGTTGTTTCAAAATATGGTAAGAGAAGGAGGAAGGTTTTAAACATTTTTAAACGATTAAAAATATCTGACACTGTGAATTTCTAGGTAAAGTTAGATTTAAAAATTGAGAGCCCCAAATGCTTATTATTTCTTTGCCTTTTTGTTTTTATGCTGAACTAAAGTTTATTTTGAGGTCAGAGGAAGGTCATTTAGTGGAGTACATCCTTTATTTAGCTCATTCTGCCCTAGCACTATTAATAGGAAACATAACTCTGGTCTTTAGTAAAATATTAAGTATCTCCTCTTAATGGTCCTGTGTACACAACTAACATAACAGCAGTACATGATAAAGAATTCTGAAAATGATGTGTAATAACAAATGAATAACTATTATGTGTTATACCATGTCAAACTATATCTTCTTTAAAAAATTTGTTTAATTTATGAGAGACTCTTAATCTCACAAAACAAACAGGGTTGCTAGGGGTGGCGGGTTAAGGAGAGGGTGGTTGGGTTATGGACATTGGGGAGGGTATGTGTTACGGTGAGTGCTGTGAGGTGTGTGGTAAGCCTGACGATTCATAGACCTGTGCCCCTGGGGCTAATAATACAGTATATGTTAATTAAAAAAAACTTAAAAGAATAAGAAATTTGTTTAATTGCAGAGTCAACAAACTACTAGAGTCTATGGACTAAATCCATTCCCTCTTGATTTTATTAAAACACAGGCATGCTTGATACTTTTACTGTCTGTGGCTGCTTAGTGCTAAGATGGCAAAGATGAGTAGCCTCCACAAAGACTCACAAACCCTCACTAAACTATTTACTTGTTTGCTGTTTACAGAGAAAGTTTGCAGATCTCTGTTTTATCCGTTTATGCTTGGCATTTGTTCACTAATTTGTGTTCTGTATTTATTTTTAAATTAAAATTTCTATTTTGAAATAATTTGATTTCCTTTTGTTCTTAAATTACATCACTGAAGTAATTTGACTTTTAAAAAGTTGTCCCCAAATGGTAACATTTTACATAACCATAGTACAGTGATCAAAATCAGGAAATTAACAGTGATCAGTGCTTAATCTGCAGTTTATTCACATTCCACTAACTGTCCCACTAACGCCCTTTACTCTGGTTCAGGAGTCAATGCAGGATCCCAGATTCCATGTGCTTGTCATGCTTCAGTAGTTTTCCTCTAATCTGGGGCAGTTTCTCAATCTCCTTACTTTCTGGACCTTGATGAGTTTGAAAAATGTCTGATGATTTTGTAGAATGTTTGAATTTGTCTATTTCCTCATGATTAAACCCAGGTGACACATTTTCTTTTTCTTTCTCTTTTAAGTCTCCTTTTTTAGAGTGGTTGTCAGGTTCACAGCAAAAATGGGAGAAAGATAGAGATTTCCCTGTATACTCCCTGTTTCTACACGTGTATAGTCTCTTCTTATCAACATCTCCTGCCTGAGCAGTCCATTTGTTAAAACTGATGAAACTACACTGATCTATCATTCTCACCCAGAGTCCATGGTTCCCATTCAGGGTCACACTGGATGTTGTACTTTGTGTATACAAATGTATGATGACATGTATCCTCCATCGTAGTACCAGACGGAGTAGTTTCATTTCCTTGAAAATTACCTGCACTCTGTTCACTGCTCTCTCCCCTCTCACTCCTGGCAATGACTGGTGGTGTTACTGTCTCCGTAGTTTGGTCTTTTTCGGAACGTTATATAGTTGGAATCCTGTGTCTGGATGTACTACAGGTTACTCATCATTCACCTACCGAAGGACATCTTGGTTGCTTCCAAGTTTTGGCAATTAAGAATAAAAATTGTGTGTGGGTTTTTTTTTTGTGGATATAAGTTTTCAACTCTAATACCAAGGAGCACAATTGCTGGAACATACGTTAGGAGCATGTTTCGTTTTGTGAAAAACTGGCTACTGTTTTCCACAGAGGCCGTACCATTTTGTTTTCCCACCAGCAGTGAGTGAGAGCTCTTACTGTGTTCCACATGCTCACCAGCAAAGTTGTTGTTAGTTTTCTGGATCTTGGCCATTCTAATAGCGTGTAGTGGTATCTCTTTGTTTTAGGTGGCATTTCCCTAGTGATACATGATGTGGAACGTCTTTCTATATGCTACTTGCTATCTGTGTATCTTCTCTGGTATTCGCCAGATAGGTGTCTGTTAGCGTCTCTAGCCCATTTTTGGATCAATTGTTTTTTTTT
>ML106896.1:31463-76841 GCA_003697995.1 Taxidea taxus jeffersonii
TTTTTAGGATTTTAATTTATTTATTTGATAGAGAAAGAGTGCATGCACACACAAGCAGGGGGAGCTGCAGGCAGAGAGAGAGGGGGAAGCAGGCTGCTTGCTTGAGCAGGGAACCCCATGTGGGGCTTGATCCCAGGACCCTGGGATAATGACCTGAGCCGAAGGAAGTCATTTAACTGACTGAGCCACCCAGGCGCTTCTCCATATAAACTTTAGGCTCAGTTGTTAGTATACACAAAATAATATGCTAGGATTTTGAGTGGGATTGCAGGTGAGGCATTTTGGTCAAGAATACCGCAAAAGCGGTGATGTTCCCTTCTCAGTGCATCCCGGTAGGTGGCCCGTGCTGTTGCTGTGTCTCTCCTAGCGATGAGATTATCCCTGACTAATTAGATAAGGTGGTGGTTGCCAGATTTCTCAACTATAAAGTTACTATCTCCCCCTTTGTAATTAATACGTATTATGTGGGGAGATTATTTGATTATGTATTTTATTTTTATGCTTGGTTTTAGCATCCACTGATGATTTTTTGCCTTAAGTATTTCTGTGGTGTTGGCCAAATAGTTACTTTTAAAAATTTCTGTCATTCCTTTTACATTTACTAACTGGAATTCAAGTGTAAGGAAGAATTTTTCCTCTTTGTCCATTTATTTCTTGTTTATTCTATTTCCCTTCAGTTCTTTATATCATTATGGTCTCATGGATATTTTATTCCATAGTTCATTACTATTTATTATGTTGCTCAGATTGTCTTAGATTTAAGTTCTCTTTATAAATAGAA
Organism: Taxidea taxus jeffersonii; assembly: GCA_003697995.1. Classification (NCBI taxonomy): domain Eukaryota; kingdom Metazoa; phylum Chordata; class Mammalia; order Carnivora; family Mustelidae; genus Taxidea; species Taxidea taxus. The sequence continues at coordinate 32,245 of ML106896.1, forward strand.
CTTGATATAACCAATTATAATAGAATGACAAATATGGCAGTGGAATTTTATTTTGCTAATGAAATATGTAATATATAATAATAAACTATAGTACATTTGATCTTGAATAAAACCCCTGTAGATCTACTCCAGAGAAGATCAGAGTTAATCTTAAGACCTAAAATGCAGAGAGAGGTACGCCTGGGTGACTCAGTCGGTTGAGCGTCTGCCTTTGGCTCAGGTCATAATCTCAGGGTCCTGGGATTGAGTCCTGCATCAGGCTCCCTGCTCACCGGGAAGTCTGCTTTTCCCTCTGCCTTCTGCTCCCCCTGCTTGTGATCTCTCTCTGTCTCTCAGATAAATCAATAAAATCTTAAAAAAAAATAAAATGCAGAGAGAAGCAATTTTTGAGTCCCCCTTGCACATCCTTGCTCACACTGCCTATGTGCCCACTTTTTTTCTGTCCCTCACTCTCTTATCCACATGTCCCAGAACAAATTCAGCGTGAGCTTTCTTTGGCAATTGATCCATGAGTTGCAGTATTGAGAAATGTCACAGTGTCCATTAAGTCATTGCCAGTCGTTTGTTTACCTTTATTTGGCCTTGCAGATGTGTGCAAAGCGTAAACACTCGAGGGCTGATTGTTTCTCTTGGCCTCCTTGAAAATTCTCAGTTTGTTGATAGTGAAATTGTGATCAAGTTATTTTGTAAATTAAGAAATTTTGCGGAGTCAAAATTATTTTTCTTTGTGATACATTTCCCCCCCATGAGTTGCATAGTTGGTGTTTATTCCTCTTTCTCTGTTGATTATACTTAACTTTAAAGAAGTTTGCAGTTTATAGCATGTAATAGAGAATTTAGGACAGGAAGATCTTGAGACCCCAGAGGAGATTCTCATCCACAAATTTACCAGATACAACAAAAAATGAAAAAGCCCATCCCCATAGACTGTGGTCCCCTACCCCTTCCTTTAGAGTCCAGGCTTGCTCCCTCTGAGTTGTGAATCGGGGAGTGAATTGTCTCTGTATTTGAGAGTTGCATTTGAAAGATTTGGGGGTAATTGGTTTTTCTTTCCCATCAGCATAGATAATTGATAATTGGTCATTTGTTTTAACTGATCTTTTTTTTTTTTTAAGATTTTATTTATTTATTTGACAGAGAGAGAGAGGTCACAAGTAGTTAGGCAGGCAGAGAGAGAGAGAAGGGGAAGCAGGCTCCCTGCCGAGCAGAGAGCCCTGTGCGGGGCTCGATCCTAGGACTCCAGAGATCAGGACCTGAGCCAAAAGCAGAGGGGTAACCCACTGAGTCACCCAGGCGTTCCTTTAACTGATCATTCTTAGGAAGAATGCATAGCAGACAAAATTTATGGGACCTGTAGTATTTTTCTCTTTGGCCTTTTCACTGTCAGCAGGTATTTGTGCTAAAGATTTCTGGTTGCTCCTAGTTCTTCCCTTTCATAGTTATTTAGATTTATCCTGGAAGATAATTCAAAAATCTCATAGGTATTTTTGTTAAACTCATCTCAGACCAGATTAAGGGTAAGAATACCAGATTTACTTGGGGAAGAGAGTCAGTTGTACTCAATAGTAGGTTTAAAATGGAGATATTAGTATCTAAAGTCTCTTTATTCTGTTTGTTGTCACTGGATATAATAGCTGATGGGGTAAGCTGCTTTTCACTCATTTGAGCTACTGTATTTCCTTTGGCGTCTCATCTGAGCTAATAATTAGCACTGGATTTGGAGTGTAAAAGCCAAGCAGGTCACTGTAATTGTAAATAATTGAAGCTGTCTAGGTGGGTAAGGTAGTAGGTAGTAGAGCTGTGACAAAGTAAGTGGATGCCCCTTTTTAAATGAGGCAGCTCATGAGCTGATTATTACCAGGGGAGAATACAGAGCCATTGCTGCTAAATGCAAACTTCCATGCCTCACCTCCACCTTTTTTTTTTTTCTATGCCCAGTGTCGGGCTTGAACTGACGACCCTGAAATCGAGGGTCACATGCTCTACTGACTGAACCAGCCACGTACCCCTCACCCCACCCCTTTTTTGGTCCCCCAAAAGCTGTAATTCTGGATCTTTAAGTGAATATTTTGACTTAAATGTTGGAACTAATTAATATTTTCAAGGAAATAAATACGTACACTGGGCCACGCACCAATCACATATATAGTGTGTGTGCATGTCTGTGTGTATATGTTCTTTTAAAGAAACCTTTTATTTTAAAACAGTTTCAGATTGACAGAAAAATTATGAAGATAGTACTGAGAGTTTTCATATATCCCGCACCTGGTTTCTACTGTTACTAATATCTGACATTGGTATGGTAAATTTTTTATAGTTAATGTATATTGATACATTATTATACACCAAAGGCTGATAGTTACTCGTATTTCCTTAGTTTTCTCCTGTTGTCTTTTTCCTGTCCCAGGGTCCCATCCAGGATATCACATCACATTTAATCATCTCTTCAGGCTCCTCCTGATTGTGATAGTTTCTCAGACTTGGCCTTATTCTTGATGATAATGATGATGGTGGTGGTGGTGGAGTTCTCTGTGTGTGTGTGTGTGTGTGTGTGTGTGTGTGTGTGTTTTAAGCCAACCAGCTGGGTTTATGGACAAGACTTGGTCCATGGGCTTTAAGTTTGCAAGCTGGGGACTAATTCCTATGGTGTGATTTCCTCAGTTGATTTTGAATCATTCGGTTACCTTGAGAGCTGCGTAATAGGATCAGAATTGTAGGATTAATTCGAAGAGCAAAGTACAGGTAATAGAAACTGGTTTTCCTAGTACTTCTGAGTTTAATATTAAAAATTACATAGCTCACTAAAATCACAGATGAAAAGATCACCCATTCCCATACTATATTTTTTGACCACTACTGAATCTCTGTTAGTGTATGCTTGGTTCACTATCTTATTCTCTTCAGATAGTGAGTTGATGAGGGGAAGGAATGTTGAGGAGCTGTGAAGTAGGGAGACTGGTAGGTTGTTTGGATTGTGATAGAAGAAACACTCTGCACAGTGGGTATAAGTGGGAAAACGTGGTATGCTCCTTGGTAACAGTCAAGTTAATGGGCAAAGCAGAGATATTTTGACATAAGTCTTTCAGCTAACCTCTGTTGAGGGCTTCTGTAGCAGAGAGTGCAAATTGGCAGCCATTGGTGTTTTGATGGAAGAATCTAGCAGCGAATTTGGGTATTTGAGGTTGGCTGATACGCTCCACTCTTCCCTGTTACCTTAACGTCACTTATGTATGTAACTTATGAGCCCCTCGTGGAGATTTGAGTTTATGATATCTGTAAGGTCTGCGCTGGAGTAGCTGTGTATTTGGAGCATAGATCTGATCAAGTTTCTAGCATTATTTGCTTGGGGGAGAAATGGTATGCAATTCCTTGGTGGAAATAAGCCACAAACTAGGACATTTTGGAGTGAAATTAATAGTTAGGCTCAGATAGGAGGCTTAAACAGGCAATATCTCAGGCAAATCAGGGCATATTGTCACCCTAATTATATATTGTTAAGACTTAGAATATAGTTCTCCGTGTTTTCAAGTTGAAATAATATATTTAGCTTTGAATCTTTAACAATTTCAAAAGTTGTTCTACCTGAAAGACTTTGATACTTTTAATAGGAGACCATGAAGTAGAACTGCTGCTCTCATATTTGATTTGAATAACCTGTTTATGTTTCATTGACCCTTTATTATTTTCTATTGCATAATTGTTACAGTTCATATAACTTGAAAATATGTACTTTCTAGAATATTGCTTTCTTTTGATAACACATGACTTAATTTTTTAAATCACATAACAAGATTTATGTGTTAGCCATTTTAAAGTGTACAGTTCAGTAATACTAAGTATATTCATGTTCTGAAACAGATCTCCAGAACTTTTTAATTTTGCAAAACCAAAACTTTATACCCATTTTAGCCCATTGATCCCTTCTCCTTAGCCCTTGGTCACTGCCATTCTACTTTCTTGTCTATGAATTTGACTGCTTAGATATCTCATATAACTGGAATCATATGGTTTTTCTCTTTTTGTGACTGGCTTCTTTCACTAGCATAATAGGTTCGTGCATGTTGTAGGTTAAGACAGGATTTTCTTTTAAGGCTGAATATTCCAGTGTATGTATCTCCCACATTTTCTTTATCCATTCATCCTTTGATGGACATTTGATTGCTTCTACCTCTTGGCTACTGTGAATAATGTTGTTTGTGAATGTGGGTATGCAGATATCTCTTGAGACTGTTTTCCCTTCTTTTGCATATATATCCAGAAGTGGGCTTGCCAGGGTCATATGAGAGTTAAATTTTTAATTTTTGATGAACCTCCATACTGTTTTCCATAGTATTACACCATTTTAGAATCCCACCATCACTGCGTGAGTGTTCCAATTTTTACACACCCTTGCTGCTAAAACACTTATAATTTTCTGTTTTTTGTTTGTTTTTTGTTTCAGTAATATCCACTCTAATGGGTGTAAGAGGATATCTTACTTAGTTCTGATGATTAGTGATATGGAACATCTTTTCATATGCTTGTTGGCCATTTGTGTATCATCTTTGGAGAAATATGTATTCACATCCTTTACCCAGTTTTTAATGAGTTATTTTTTGGGTTGAATGTAGGAGCTCTTTATATATTCTGGATATTAGCCCATTATCAGATATGTGATTTGCAGTTATTTTCTCCCATTTTGTAGGTTGCCTTTTCACTCTTTTGATTATGTCCTTTGAGGCACAAAGTTTATAGGTTTGATATAGTTCATTTTATCTGTTTTTGCTTTTAGTGCTTGTCCTTTTGGTGTCATATCTTAAGATCCCTGCCAGATCTAATATGAAGCTTTTCCCTTATGTTTTCTTCTAGGAATTTTGTTGCATGTGATATAACATAAGGGGCCAGTTTTATTCTTTTGCATGGAGATAACTAATTTTCCCAGCATTATTTGCTGAAGACACTGCCCTTTCCCCATTGAGTGGTTTTGGCACCCTTGTCAAAGATCATTTGACCATGCTTGCAAGATTTTATTTCTGGGCTCTCTATTCTGTTCCATTGGTTTATTTGTCTTTATGCTGGTAGTCCTGTAATAATGTTTCAAAATCACTAAGTATGAGTTCTCTGGAATTTTGTTTCTCTTCTTTTTCAAAATTGTTGGCTCTTGAGAGTCTCTCAAGACTTCACATGAATTTTAGAATGAATTTTTCTATTTTTGTCAAAAAATACCATTGGGATTTTGATAGTGATTGGAATGAATCTGTCACTTTGAGTAATATGGACATCTTAACAATATTCAGTCTTCCAGTTCATGAACATGAGGTTTGTTTCTTTTTATTTGTGCCTTCTTTAAATTTTCTTGGCCGTGTTTGAAAGCTTTCAGTGTACAAGTTTCATCTTCTTGGTTAGGTTTATCCTTAAGGTTTGTTTTTTTTTTCTCCTTTCTGATGCTATTGTAAATGGAATTGTTTTCTTAATTTCCTTTTTGTTAATGGAATATATCTTTAATGCTCCTTTGTTTATCTTTTGGTCTGTAAATGGTTTATTACCATTACATATATGAAATCTGGTACACAGCTGAGATGAAATAAGTTCATACTATAGCCCTGAGAATACAAAATATTGTTTTTCTCTAGAATTAACTTGGGTGGTTCTTAGGCTGTATTTACAGATACACAGAAGCAATAGATAGAGTACATCAGCAAGGGTAGAAAGCCATCAAAAAGGGTGACACACGCCAGGTTTTCTGGAGATTTTTTTTTTTCCATTTTACTGTGGAAACTATTTTAAAAGTTTTGTTTTGTTTTTTGTTGTTTGTTTTTGTTTAGACAGAGATTGGGCTTTCCAGTGAAGTGATAAGAGATCGAGTAGTTGTATATTAATTTGAGAATTGTTATAGTGAATATAGTCAAACATTTTTAAGGGAAAAAGAGACTTGGAAAATCAAATGTAAACTAATTCTGTTTGTAATGGGAGGTTGAAGGTCTCAGTCTTAGGTGAGTACAGTGAAAAGTAGTTAAGAATAAAGTAGCTTTCTCTAGATCGAATGATCTCTTAAGTATTAGATTCATTTTTTTTTTTAACTTTTACATTAGATTCATTTTAAAGTGGCATCAACTATACTCAATTTTTTTTTGTAAAAGAGACTGGCACTGTCATGATTTCTAAGGCTAATGTGATTCGGGGAAGTGTTTTCTTTAAGATCCGATTGAATGCAGAAAAGCAATTGTTTGTGGTTATCTAGCTTAGCTGATTTGAAAATCCTTAATGCTTATGTTGGGGACAGAAAGTGAAGATGAAATGTCATGCCCTTTCTAAGTTTTCTCATACTTAAGAAAAAATTAATGATTATTTTAAATAGTAGGTTCTTTTTGGTCAAGGTAGTTAATAGTGCTAAATATTAATGGATAGATACCTTTGCAAATGAATGTTTCATTCCGTGCAAAGCAGTTTGAGTCCTAAACTCTGAATTACACTTTTTGTGTAACACATTGTTGATAGTTACGTCTGATGAGTCTTTCATGTAGAGGCAAGGTGTGTCCTATAACTCATTCTAGGAGTGACTAGGAATACTTGGTATGTGGAGCTTCAAAACATGATTTCGAAAGATGCAAAAGTGTGATATATACCTTTCTAAGGAGTGGATTTACATGTAAGCATTTAAAAATTGAATCAGTTTTATTATAAGGCTCAATTATATTGTCTTGTTCTATTAAAATACTGTAAAATGTATGTCAGTTAGACAAATAGCTTTGTCTTCACTTACGGGAATGAATGTGAGACACAAGGTGATCTTTTCTGAGTGTTTAAAATGCTAATTCTCTAAATTTTTTGTTATTTAGAAGTCGATGGAGTTCTGGAGTAGGTGGAAGTGGAGGAGGATCCTCTGGTAGGTCGTCAGCTGGAGCTCGAGATTCCCGCCGACAGACCCGGGTCATTCGGACTGGACGGGATCGAGGATCTGGGCTTCTGGGCAGTCAGCCCCAGCCGGTTATTCCTGCATCCGTCATTCCAGAGGAGCTGATTTCACAGGTAGAGATCTTGTAGAGCACTTGACATAAGGCAACAGAATAGGATGAGATTTAACTGAATATCTTGGTCTATAGTCCTGGCTCACAGCATGGATTGTGAAATATTGCTTTTCCGTCATTATGCCTAGAAAGCTGAAAGCTGATTTTGATAAAAGTATAAGCAAAAGAGAATTAGCATAGCAGTCTTCTTTATTTTTTATTTCAGGCCCAAGTTGTCTTACAAGGCAAATCCAGAAGTGTCATTATTCGGGAACTTCAACGAACAAATCTTGATGTAAACCTTGCTGTAAATAATTTACTTAGCCGGGATGATGAAGATGGAGATGATGGGGATGATACAGCCAGTGAATCTTATTTGCCTGGAGGTTGGTGGATCACCATCATGGTTTTCTCTTCTCTGGAGGAAGAGACTTTTTTGACTAGGAATGGAATTTTAAAGTACAGTGGATTTTCTGATGGTTTTCCCCAAAGTGGTAGATATTTCTCACGGGAGTGTTTAATTTGATCATAAAATACTTTTAAGGGAAAATGAGGAATGTTTTTGCTCAGTAGACTTGTGTTTGGTTCCAGTAGAGACATGGATGTATGTGCCTGTCTTTATCACTGGCTGACAGATGACTCTGGAATGTTGTTTTTTGATGCTCTTATTACTGAATATGTAAAAACTTTATTTAGATTTTAACTGCATTATCTTTGTGATGTTACAAATATATTAGTTTCTTTTTTCTTATGATTATTTAGTAGTTAGCCCAAGTGGCAATCATGCATTTCACGCTCTTTAAAATCTTTGTTAATAATGTTAACTTTATTTCCTAGGTAGTTATTACCTTTTTTCCTCAGGGTATATCAGTAGTTAACATCTCATTTTTATCTTAATTTTCAGAGACCTTTCAATGGTCTACAGATATTTTCCGTATCTGCTTTATTTATATTTGTTTCTGTTTATAGAGGATCTTATGTCTCTCCTTGATGCTGACATTCATTCTGCCCACCCAAGTGTCATTATTGATGCCGATGCCATGTTTTCTGAGGACATTAGCTATTTTGGTTACCCTTCTTTTCGTCGTTCATCACTTTCCAGGCTAGGCTCATCTCGAGGTAATTTTGCATTATTTCTTTATGATCATTGGCTGGCTGTACAGAGAGATAGTTGTAGAATTCACTGTGTTTGAACCTCTAGTATTACAGTAATTATATAATAATAAATTACTTCTTATTAGTGTTTTGAGTGCTTTGGTATTAAACTAGTTATTTTTGATTTTGAAGAGCCCACAGATAGTACTTTACTTTAGAGATGATCTTACCAACATTGTGGAATATTTATCAAGGGTTATGACTTACCTACCTATATATATATATATATTTTTTTTTTTTTTTTTTACCTACCTATATTTTTAATTAGGCATATGGATTCTGAACTAAAAGCAGAATTCTACTTTACAGTGACATGCAGCATTCAGAAAACAAGTCTCTTTAGTTTATTTGATTAAAATACAGTGATTATTCTTTTCATTTTAAATCTTGGTTAGCTGGAAGAGTGAAATATGAAAAAATTAAATAGAATGGGATTGGTCAATAATAAATATGTGAAAATGATTATCTTATTAAGATGTTATTTTCAAAAGTTTGAAATCCTTCAAAGGTATAGTATGTAGTAGAGGTTAGAAGATTTTGAAATCATACAAATCTAAGACTTTCTGTTTGTCTGTTGGTATAGATTTAGCTTGTATTTTAACCTTATTAAGTCAGTATTTTTACTTGCCAGAATGTAAAACTGCTTGATTGAAATAACATACAAGAAGCGGTTCTATATTACTTACTGATCATTAGTAAACTGGAAGAAATGCCATGTTATATTAAGACCTTGCTGCAAATAGTACTTAAAAGTAAAGTTTAAAAAATAACAAATCTCTGATGATCTTTTAATACATTGAACCTATCATGTAATAGCTTTAAACATTTTTAAATAAATCCACACTTGATTGCCTTAAATATATCAAGTATTGCATTTTTAAATACTCAATATCAAGCTCAACTAACTCCTTCTAAATTTCTCCCTTTTGCTTTTCCGTAGGTCATTCTGTATAGGCATTATTTTTTATCTGAACCATATGAAATTGCTGGTACTTGACCATTTTTGACCTGTCCAGATGGCACTTTCATATGGTTCAACTTAATAATACTGTTTCTAGTCCTTACCCAAGTCCTGGAAAGTATGTTTTGATTACCTACTTAAAATAAATAATGTATGAGCAAACAAAAAAAACAAAACCAAAACCAAACCCAAAATAAAGCTGGTTTCAGAGAGTTTGTAGACTAATTGCAGGGGAGGCAATCTTTGTAAGGATATCTTTTTGTAAAGATTATTAAAAGAAAAAAAGAAGCTTGTCTGGTTCTCAGAAATGTGTAAATGAGACTGATCATGAAGCTCCGCCTCTAAAATTAAACAAGGGCTTGAATTATAACAATTTTTATAGTTAATGTTAATGGATTTGTGTTTTAGCCTTTTCACATTTTTCCCCTGTATGTGTAGGGTTTTGTTTTTGTTTTTGTTTTTTTTGTTTGTTTTGTTTTTTTGATAACTGAAGACATTCTAACAAATACTCTTTTTTGGCTTACATATGTAACTAACATGTTGAAATTCTAATTTATGCATATTTTCTAACAAAGTTATAGTAAGCATTTTTAATGGAAGCCAAAAATTTTAAACTCCATTTTAAAAGTCCAGTTTAAAATAAAGTAATTCTGCTCTAAAAACATGTAGTTGGAATTCAAAAAAGTCTGCCTCTACATATAGTGCTTAAAAATACTAGTTTGTAATTTTCATACCTTCACTTGGAAGAGTTAATGTTTTGAATGTTGCATGTCAGGCTTACTAGATATACATTTACATTAAATTTTTGTGAGTAGATAAACTGCTGTTAGTTGCATCCTGAAGGGTCTTTACTAGAGAGTGGCTTACTTTTATCCCACTGGTGTGACCCAATTGCATACCAGTTCTCCTTCTTCCCTTAGAGAGAGACTCTGAGCTGTTGCGTGAACGTGAATCCGTTTTACGTTTACGTGAACGAAGGTGGCTTGATGGAGCCTCATTTGATAATGAAAGGGGCTCCACCAGTAAAGAAGGAGAGCCCAACATGGATAAGAAGAATACACCGGTTCAAAGTCCAGTATCTCTAGGAGAAGATTTGCAGTGGTGGCCTGATAAGGTATTTGGGAAAATTCCCACCCTTTCCATTTAAATGGATTCCTGGCAAGCCCCACCCCCTCAAAAAGGTTTCTGTTTTACTTCACATTTTTGTATTACCGTTATTTAAACACACACACACAGACATAAAACGGTATTTTTGTTTTGTTTTAAAATAGACATAGAACATCTTTATTTGGCACTGTATGAGTTCTCTTAGTGAGATATGCTCAGTGGTGCTATTATTTAGGTTTTTTGTTTTATTTTTTGTTTTTCCTGCTTGATGAAGTAAATCAGAGAAATTGGACTTGGAGTTCCAGATAACATATCAGCATTCTGTTTCAGGACTTGTTTTCTGGTGATAATTTTGCCAATAATTGATGGCCCTTTGTAGAAATTTGTTTTGTAAAGTGAGTGGATGCCAGTTACTGTGGGGCAAGTTCATGGTCATTGATACAAGGATGCATGTCAGGGCAAGATTAGGGATCTGTGTTTCGTTGATTAGTTAGCTGTCCTGTTTCATGGCAGTGAATTCCAACAGACCCTTTGCTCTAAATGCCGTGGGAGACAAAGCTGTCTGAACAGGAATGGGCTAGGGGAGTTCTGGTCTGCATCCTGAGAAGTACGATGATTGGCTTCTAGAAAGCATCCAGGATTTCTTAAGTTGATTTGAATCTTTAAAAAATACATTACTGCCTCGTCTGAAGCAGAGTATCTACATCCTGTTAATACCATGAGGTTTCATTGTCGTAGGTGCTTGGTAATGGCTCCTGTACAAAGCCATGTTTTCTGTCTCTCTTTTGATGTGCCTTTTTCTTATTTCCAGAGCCAGTGGGTAGGAAATTTTCTTAAGCAGAAGTAAAGTAAAAGAATGTAAGAACTTTGAGGTTAATTTCTAGCAGATACAGAGATTCTGATAGGGATTTCTTTTCTTTCTTTGAAGTTGAATTTGAATTCGGAGCATTAAGGGAAAATATTGTTTAGCTTTCTGAATTTGTTTATTTTTTATAGTAATTGTGAATCTTGATGTAGTTCATTTATTTTCCTCTGTATTCAGCTCATGTGGAAAGCTTGAATGCAAGAAGGAACATGAATTTTAATCAGTCTCTTTGTAAGCAAAAGGTTATTCTGTTTTCTTTGGCAGCTGACAAACTTTCCCTGAATTGGCATTCTCTTACTTATTTCCATAAAACTAGACATGTCCTAAGTTCTGCTTTCATTCCATATGGTAGAAGGTGATTTAAATCTAGGCCTCTTCTCTCCTGTCCCTGCGCAACACCCCCCAGCCCCCGTCCCCTGCCTTTTTTGCCCCCTTTTCCCCCCGTACATTGTTTTGTGTTTCCTATTTCCCTCGCCTGGATCATATTAGGTTGGCTCTCCTCTGTGTTGGCAGGAAGTAATAGAGTAATAAACATGAATCTTGTTTGAATAGTGCCATCACATATATATTAGTCTGGGCTTCTTTATCATGTACTATTTTTGATGAATGAAAGTATTTTAAACAGTACAAGTTTAGTAAGCTTCTTTCCTGACCAGTGTATGTTCTCATAGCCAGTCTTTGTTGGTCTTTACTGATGGGCATGTTTTTAGTACAGCTTGTTTTCAGAGACAATTAATAAGTACATCATGAAACACACCAGTGTGTTATTTCCTTGATGTTTAGCTATTGAATGAAGGGGGAATAGGAGTGTGTGAAACAAAGTATATCCTACCTATAGCTTTTTTTCTATAAAATACCTTATTTAAAATATTGTTACTGAAACAGAGGATCATGGGAAAAGAGAGGGAAAAATAAAACAAGATGAAATCAGGGGTGCCTGGGTGGCTCAGTGGGTTAAAGCGTCTGCCTTCTGTTCAGGTCATGATCCCAGGGTCCTGGGATCAAGTCCCGCATCGGGCTCTCTGCTCAGTGAGGAGCCTGCTTCCTCTGCTCTCTTCTGCATGCCTCTCTGCCTACTTGTGATCTCTCTCTGTGTCAAATAAATAAATAAAATCTTTAAAAAAATAATTAAAAAAAACAAGATGAAATCAGAGAGGGAGACAAACCCTAAGAGACTCTTCATTTTAGGAAACAAAGTGAGGGTTGCTGGAGGGGAGATGGGTGGGGCGATGGAGTAACTGGGTGATGGACATTAAGGAGGGCACATGATGTTATGAGCACTGGGTATTTTGTTTTATAAGATGGATGAATCACTGAACTCTACCTCTGTAACTAGTAATGCATTATATGTTAGTTAATTGAATTTAAGAAAAAATGTCACTAGAAAAGATCCACTTTTTATTAGCTTATGATTGGAATTTAGACATCAAAAATTCTAGTTTAGGGAAAGAAAATAGCTTAAGCCTAAACAAACTTTTAAGCCTTGTCACAGTTATCAGCAAGTACCAGTCAGTGAGACGAGGCTGACTGCTACTCTCAAGAGAATGCCGAGAGCTATTAAAGGGAAAAAGACCTGGCCTGCAGCTAACTTTCAGACAACATGCGGAACTATCTTGAAGGGGCATAGAATCATTACTACATGCAGAAATAGGTAATATGTGGGACCGTATTTGTCCCCCTACATTGGAGGTGGTGATCCTTTGGAAGTACAAGGGTTTTGGGGGACAGCTTGATAAGTGATCCAAGGTCAGGTGGAGAGTGCAGGGAGATAGAGCATTGTCAGCACACACTACTTTAAAGTAGTATCTTTCTCTTTTTTCTTTTTTGAGGGGAGTGAGGGTCAAAGAATACCTCCCACCGTAATTTCAGAAATGACCTAATCCAGTATTTTTAAATTGTAAGTTTGGGGGCGCCTGGGTGGCTCAGTTGGTTAAGTGGCTGCCTTCGGCTCAGGTCATGATCCCAAGCTTCCTGGGATGGAGTCCCACATGGGGCTCCTTGCTCAGCAGGGAGCCTGCTTCTCCCTCTGCCTCTGCCTGCCTCTCTGTCTGCCTGTGCTTGCTCTCTCTCTCTCTCTGACAAATAAATAAATAAAATCTTTAAAAAAAATTAAATTGTAAGTTTGGGTAGTAAGCATAGTATTTTCACTCTGTGTTTTGTAAGGGCTCATGAGGAAGTCCATTGGTAAATTATCTGGATTAGTACTGACTTTCCTACCACCTATGTAGAGAAACAGCACCTTCTTCCAAAATTCTCACCATTTTGTAGGCTAATACATTAGTTCCTTTAATAGTGGAGTGAGTGCTCTCTTCTTTTCTTTAAAACCTTTTGCAGTATAATCGAACTGAAAATATTTTAGGTAACCTTAGATTTAAGTATTTCTACGAGTTATTCTTTGAGCTAAATGTCAAAGCTAGTATATGTAAGAGCATACTTGGGAATGCTTGTGACTGGTGGTGGGACTATAAATTGGTACAGCCACTATGAAAAACAGTGTGGAGGGTCCTCAAAAACTTAAAAATAGAACTACCATATTATCCAGCAGTTCCACTTCTGGGTGTTTATACAAAGAAAATGAAAACACCCCAAAAGATACACGTACCCTCGTGTTCATTGCAGCATTATGTGGAACAGCTAAGATATATGGAAATAACCTTAAGTATCCATCGTTGGGTCGTGGGTAAAGAAGATGTAATACATATATATACTCACACATATACTTGAATATTATTCCTCCATAAAAAAGAAGGAAGTCTTGCCGTTTATAACAACATGGATGGTACTTCTAGGTCATTATGCTGGGTGAAATAAGTCAGAGAAAGACATACTGTATGGTCACTCATATCTGGAATCATCAAATCAAAACAAAACACCAACCTCATAGATACAGAGAACAGATTGGTGGGTACTGGAAGCAGGGCATCGAAAAGTAAAATGAAAAAACTTTAAAAATTGTTTTTAAAAAAAAAAGGCATAAAATTTTTTTTTCCCTTACTTATTTTTCAACATCTTAAAAAATATGATATTGAAAGCTCCATGAAGACAGAGGTGAGGGTCATTTAGTCAGTTTTAATTTAATAACCTTGATTCAATGTGTACTTCCTGTTAGGCCTTTTGCTTAGGTGTTAGGGTAAGAGTTTTGTAGAAAGCAGAACAATGATGTTAATGCTCTTGAGTAAGAACCATTGTAGAATTAGGTACAAGAGGCTGGAGAGGGGGCGCCTGGGTGGCTCAGTGGGTTAAAGCCTCTCCCTTCAGGTCATGATCCTGGGGTCCTGGGATCGGCCCCGAATCAGGCTCTCTGCTCAACAGGGAGCCTGCTTCCCTTCCTCTCTCTGCCTGCCTCTCTGTCTACTTGTAATCTCTGTCAAATAAGTAAATAAAATCTTTAAAAAAAAAAAAGGCTCTGGGGAACCACAGGAGGCCAGAGCAGTTGCTAAGAGTGTGGACTCTAGAGCCAGACTACTGGAGTGTTTATATCCGGGCCCTGCCACTTACTAGCTGTGTGGCCTTGGTCAAGCTCTTTAACCTCCCTGGGCCTTTGTTTCTCATCTGTAAGATGGGGATAGTAAAGGTTTTTACGTTGTGAGATTGTTGTGAGAGATAAATGACTCAGTATATGTAAAGTGTAAAGAGGAAGGAGAAGCAGGGTCCTGTTGTACAAACTGAACAGATAGTTTCTGTAGGTCATAGAAAGGCAGGAGCCCAGTGGGTATTCCGAGTGAGACCATGTGGCAGTAGTATTTTGTGTGCCAGATTCTCTGCTGGTACAGAGTTGGGCGCAAGTGGAAAGAGATATAGACTGTGTTTTTAGTCTGACTGGACTATAAAATGCAAGAGATGAAAACATTTCATTATGATAGTAATACAGCATAATAGGAAATTAATGGGTAGTCTAGTCCATATCTACCTAAGGGGGAAGTGGAGGGAAGGCCTTTAAGGCCAAGATCCTGATCACAGTTGAAGTAGCTAAGTTTATACTAGGTTTTTTTTTTTTTTAAAAAGATTTTATTTATTTATTTGTTAGAGAGAGAGAGAGAGAGAGCGCGAGCACAGGCAGACAGAGAGGCAGGCAGAGGCAGAGGGAGAAGCAGGCTCCCTGCTGAGCAAGGAGCCCGATGTGGGACTCGATCCCAGGACGCTGGGATCATGACCTGAGCCGAAGGCAGCCACTTAACCAACTGAGCCACCCAGGCATCCCGTTTATACTAGTTTTTGAGTCATTTTACTCGAGAATGTCAACATTCTTACTTAGGCTTTCTTGTCTCTTCATCCATCATTCCTCCCTCCCTTCCCAGCACTCTGCTGTCCTCCCATTTCTCTCCCTCCTGCTGTGTTTTTTGTACTTTGTATTTCTGGAAGTAGCTGTGATAATTCAGTTACGTTGGTAAGAAGATGCAATCTTGCCATTAGGTGGTTATCTCACATGGCTTCATGTCACTTTTCCAGTCAGTTTTGAAATGTACTTTTCTCAGTAGAAATTTAGTTTATGTTGCTGAATGTCTACGTGCAAAATGTAACTATATATATATTTATGCCGGCCTACTTCCAACAGGAATCTGAGGTGACTTATAAGGGAAAAAAGATGCAGCTCCAGTCACGAAAGACTTAACCAAGAGAATCCCCAGATAAGAGTGAAGACGCGTGGGAGGGAGAGAGGAAGGAGTAAAGTTACACAGAAATCCGTGCTGAGTAAATCTGCTGAAGCTGAACATAAAAATAAAAACTGCGCTTTGTGCCCCATAACAGACAGACGCTTTCAGTTGAAAGCACGCACACATCCTTTATTTTCAGCAAATTGTGAGAGAAGCGTGTGGTGAGAGTCCTGTGGTGGGCGATGAAGGAAACACCAGGTGGGGCAGGCCGGTGCTGTTAATTTGCAGCCACGTTCCTTACTTTTATGGATTCGTTTTCTCGTCTGGTCTGAGGGAAAGAAGGAAATTAGATTTGCACCGGTCTTCTGAGCTGTAGAGTTGGGAGTGAGTCTCAGTTTCCATGAGCGGTGTTATGAGCAAATAGCCCCAGGACGCTTGGCTCCTTGCTTCAGCTGCTGGATCAAACTTGTTGATCATACTGCTTTACCTTCCCGGTGCCAGAAGGGCAGGTTGAGAGGGGAGAGGTCTTTGTTGTTGTTGTTGTTTTATTGACACTTGGAAGCTTCCAGGTAGTAGTACCTATTAAGAATTAGCTAATGTGTCACAGATGCAATTTAATAATGAAATAAGAGCAGAAGGAGAAAGGGTCATAAAGAGGGAAAGAAGGCAGGCATAAGAAGACTAGGGAAGAAAAATGAAGTGTGAGGAAACACAGTTGACCAGATTCCACGGAGTGACCTTTGGTTTTAATTCTATCCACTTCAGGCATAATACATGGTACGTTCCTGTTGGTGCTGGTGCTTACTGGAAAAGCTAGTGTTGGCTGGTAGTAGGCAAGTTAAAAGAAAAAGAAAAAGGTAAAACCCAGGTTTTATGGGAGAGGCTTAGGAACAGAAAGACCAACTTTTTCAAAATTGAGGTCACTAAATGTAGATGTGGTCAGCGGTATTCATGCTGCTGGACTATGTGCTTTGCAAGTTATGGCCTATAGGGTAATTTCTATCTTATTTTTGACAGTTTCCGTCTCCTTTTGGGGAGGGATTTCTAGTTTGATTGATGACCTCAGTTCAGTTACTTAGTGTCCTTCAGACAATTGGAAATTTATTGAGTACTTCAACCACTAGTGACTTGATTTTTGTTTAAAAAAAAAAAAAGAGGGCTACAAACGACTTATCTTTAAGGAAACATGCATATCTACTTTTTCCTGTTGGGTAGAAGCAGGCCCCAACTTGCTCAGAGGCAGCCATTATTACTTCATTAAAACAATAAAAACAATGTTTTCTATGGCATTATGAAATGAGTGAGCTAAAATACTGTTCTTTTGTGTTGTGCTTGATTTTTTTGTATTTCTTTACACAACGAATCTAAATAAGGGCAGAAGCAATAGGTGATTATTCCATCATCTTCCTATGGTTGGACACACAAATTTTCCACATTGTCCATAATGGATTTTCAGGGCCTTTGTGTTCAGTTAGCTCATTCAGGACTTAACCTGGGGAAGGCTGGCCTGTCCTGGGAGGGTACAGGTAAGTCACTTCTGAGGGCCCTTGTGCACCATGCTCTTGCTGTAGGGATGACATGTTTAGGATTATACTGCTCTGGCAAGGCCTTTTAACTTGGAGAAGTTGGGAGTTAAAATTCCTTTGTTCGTTCAGTTATCCGGGTGCTCCTGCTGTGTGCTATGCGCCAAGCTGACCTGTGGGAATGTAGGGGTGACTGCGGTATGGACCCTCCCACAGAGGATTCAGTGGGGAAGACAGACATTCGCATGCAGTACCACGTGTTCACAGTACGCGACCGGTGGTCGACTTGATGGCGTGCCTGCAGTGCTAGGGGTTCACAGCGGGGAATGACTGATACCACCTGAGAGATTTGACAGAGACTTCACAGAGGAGATGACATCCGAGCAGCGTTTTTAAGGTTAAGTAGGCACTGACCAAGATGCAGAGGCATTCCAATCATATCAGGCATGGGGCCCAAGTCATGAAAGGGCATGGTGTATTTGTGGAACAATGAGAAATTCAGACTTGCTGCATGTAGTAGGGAGTAGGAGAAGAGCAAGATGGAACAAGACTGCCAGTGCCCCAGGCAACCCGCCACAGGGTTAAGATGTTCTAGTCACTAGGAAGCAGATAGAGTTCTTAGAGAAGTGACAGGATGAAATTTGTGGGTTTCTGTTTATTTATTTATTTTTTACGAGGTGAGCATTGTTGGCACTGTGGGAGAAGGACAGGAATAGGAAAAGCCTGGAGTCTCTTCAGAGACTGGTAGAACTATGGAAAGGAATTGTGAACATTTCAATCAAAGCAGTGGCAGCAGGGACCGAAGAAGGGAAGAATCTGAGGAATCTGAGGCAAAGGCAGCTCTGGTTCACTTGTCACTGTGTTGTTGAGAGAGAAGAGGAGGAGGTGACAGTGTGCCCAAGTTTTCATGTCTCTCTCCTGTTACGGGGTGGGTGATGGATGTTATTCATGAGAAGGACTGCAAGGGGCGTGCAGCTTTGAAGGATATGATGCACTCATTTTATAGACGTTCGGGTGCTTTCAGACATCCAGGTAGATAACTCCTGTGGGATTAGTGTGGCAGTGAGAGATTTGGTGCCCCAGTGGCTGCGGTCCATTAGGCTGAGGGCGGAGCATAATTTGGATAAAGGGACAAGGACAGAATCTGGGGCAGGGAGTGCATGATGGTAGGAGGGAGATGAAGACAGTAGCCATGAGAATAGGAAGAAGACCACTAAGGGGTGGTGACCTGTGAATCAGGGACAGGAGAGGTTCCAGAACAGATGAACAGGGTCAGATGGTTGGAAGTGCTTAAAGAGAAGATGGGTTAATTAAATGTGCGAGGCTGATATGGTATGGTTCTAGCTCTGACTGAAAGCTGGTAAAATGAAGCATATGCCAAGCAATTCACTTTACCATGAGTAGGACTGAAGGAAAGATTAGTTTAGATGGTTGTTGGGGTTATGGGAGAGACTTAACAGCCCATGTGTGGAGGTTACCTTTAGATAAGAAAGAAGGATGCTTCTTCTTCTGAGATGAAGGTGGGGAGGAGAGGAGAATGGTGTTTTTTTGTTAAATAAATCAAGAAGAACAGCCATATTCAGCAAGCTTGTGCTTTTCTGGGTGAGTAGGAGTAAAGTTGGGGGTCGAGGAGCTTCAGTTGAATTTGAGCACTTACTCGTGCTGGGCTCTGTGCTTCTGTACCTTATGAACGTTAGCGGTCTTTGGTTTTTTATCCTCCTCCCCCTTAGAGGTGAAGAAAGGGGGTTCAGGGAAATTATAAAACCTACCCAAAGTCACATGCTTGGTAAGTGTTGGATTCCAGTTTGGGGCTCACGTGATGAGATTCCGTTACCCTTTAAGCAAAGGAAGGCGAAGGAAGTGTGAGGCAGAGATGGTAGGATTTGATTCAGCAAGAGGCCTTGGAGAGTCGATGAAGCTTTTCAGACCCCTATGGCAGAGGGAAGAGAGGAATTGCTAACTTGCAGAACTTCGCATTTGGTCTCCCATCCCTCTGTGGAATGACTTAAAAATAGGGCTGATGTTGTTAAAATAAAAGATTAGAATGAATGTTTTAATCACCGCTGTGGCATAACCTGTAGTCACATTATAAATTATGGCTGACTGCATAGGCTTCAGCTGAGCACCGCCCCCCATCTGACCAAATAAGATTGGAGTTTGACAGAAAAGCAGAATGACATCATTAGTTCAGCATATTTCAGAGCCACAGTTCCGAAGAAAAGCGGTATATAGACCAGTAGCAAAAGTGTAACCAGAAGTCTCTTACCTGCAAGTTTCGCTGTGTGATTTCTGGGTAGCGTCACCACTCAGATCGTATTAACATATTAATGTTAAAAAATTATTATTGATAATCATTTACAGTTATTGTCTTAGATTTTTAGAATTTATTTGCATTGAACTCCTGGAGTGAAGCTGGTCCGAGTGTTGTGGGTTACTGTTAAGCTGAACTCCTAGCATGTGCTTTACCTTAAAACATTAAATGAACTTCTGCCTTTAAATGAATGAATGAATGAATGAATGAATAAATAAATGTGTGTGTGTGTGTATATATATATATATATACACAAAAACAAACAAAAAAAAAACCAATGTAGAGACCTTTGTTTCAACAGCTTGGAAGAGCCTGGAGGGAAGCAGTCTTCTGTCTTGACGCTTGATTCTCCCAGCTGCAGCTTCTTAACTTCTTATTGTTGTCTCTTCATTTGGCAGTTTATTGAGCGTGCCTACTCTGTGCACTGTTCTCTGAAGTGGGGCAATGGGGGTGGACCAGACAAAGCTTATATTCAAGTGAATAAACTATCAATGAGTAATACAGTATGTCAGGTTGGGAAATACCGTCACCTGAAAAGAAAGTAGAGTAAGGAGATGGAATATGAGAGTGGTGGTTTTGTAGGCAGTGTGGTTGGATGTTTCATTTGAGCAGGCTTGTTGAAGGAGAGGGGCTGAGTCACCTAAGAAACAAGGCAAGAGAATACCAGGGACTTGGCAGGTCCTGCGGGCATGGTCCAGGAGCTGAAAGGAGGTGCATGTGCCGGGAGGACCGGGAGTGAGTTCAGGGAGCAGCCAGGGCCGGGGTCTTGCAGGCTGTGCTGAAGACTTGGCATAGGTATGATTTACATGTTCACAGAGTAAATCCAGGTTTGATGAAGTGATTAAAGCCATTAGGTTTGGCAATTGTTATATTTATACTCTTGTATTATTTTTCACTTTATAGGATGGAACAAAATTCATCTGTATTGGGGCTCTGTATTCTGAGCTTTTGGCTGTCAGCGGTAAAGGAGAACTTTATCAGTGGAAGTGGAGTGAATCTGAGCCTTATAGAAATGCACAGGTATGTTATATTAAAGCTGCATTGAATAGCTCTACATATTGACACACAAAATGGTAATCGTGTTTCTTATACTTTTAAAGAATCCTTCACTACATCATCCACGAGCAACATTTTTGGGCCTAACCAATGAAAAGATAGTCCTGCTGTCTGCAAATAGCATAAGAGCGACTGTAGCTACAGAAAATAACAAGGTACAGAACACTCGGCATTGCTTGAGAAACATTTCATGCTTAAATTCTTGGTTTTCTTCCTCTCTCTGCCCCTTCTCCATCTTTTCATTTTCTGTCTTTCTAACTAGATCCACAAACACAAAGCATCTCAAACCTAAAGAGAGTAATCTAATGTATAATCTCTTCGTTGCTGGTTTATCCCTATATTATATTATCCCTTTGGAGGGGGGCTTTGTCCTTTAAGGGAAGGAAACAATATTCAAGATAGGGCTGACGAAAGAGGAGCTATTGAAAAGCTGAAGAGATGGGCTGGGAAAGCATGGGGTATTACACCTCGGGTTATCAGGTTGGCTTTCGAGTTACTAAATTCTTTCGAGAATTGTTGAAGCAAATGTTTAGTTTTGATTAATTTCTTAGGTATGGCTTCAAACATTCATTTCAATAACTGCTGCTTTGATTTATGTGTATGAAGAAAATATTTTAGGTTCTAGTCTTAATTAAGAATCTTTTCTGAATTATTTATTTTTCTGGCATTTAACTCAGAGCATTTTAGAATTCCAGTCCATAGAGTATGTCTGCCTTTTCCTAGTTTTGACTACATCCTTTTCAACAGATTATTTGTATTTTATTTATTTAAGCCCTTATTATTTTACTCTTTAGGTTGCTACATGGGTGGATGAAACTTTAAGTTCTGTGGCTTCTAAATTAGAGCACACTGCACAGACTTACTCAGAACTTCAAGGTGAACGGATTGTGTCTTTACATTGCTGTGCCCTTTACACCTGCGCCCAGCTAGAAAACAATTTATATTGGTGGTGAGTATCACAGGGAGAGGGAATTCCTTATCAGTGAATGCTTTTGGGTGTATAGATAGGTGCTTTGAGTAGTGGAAGATTGGTCAAAAAATAATGCTTTATGGGGAGGGAAATTTCACTTTGGAGCAAAGTAGTATTAAGAAAAAAACCCTTTAAAACGTTTTACAAGTAATGTGTACTTTAGTGACTATCATTATGGAATTTTACGAAAGTATAAAGTAAAACCGAATATCACCTACTGTCCTACAACCTAAAGATAACTACTGTTAGAATTCAGGAGTATTTAATCTTATTTTCCTATACGTGAATATGTACTTTGCTTTTACATAATTGGAAGCATAGGCTTTAGGGTATTTTTTTCATGCTTTTTTTTCATTCAACAGTATTGCTTAAAATATAGTTTTAAAGGTTATTAAAATATTTCATTGGATGAATATTCTATGCCTTCCTTAATTATTCATTCACTGTTAGGGATTTTAAATGTGTTTTCTGTTGTGTTTTAAGGAGTTAGTAGTAAATTTGCATTGGCAGAAATATCATATAGGGGAATCTACTAATGAGATATAGTTGTTTGGAAGAAAATTTTGGGTGATGAATTTTCTGTAAATTTTAATCCCTGAAGGCTTAATAAAAAGGATCCAGTTATGTGTTAAACCTATGATCAAGTTACTAAGAATAAGTTGAACATGCTAATACTATTCTGAAGCAAAAATACTATAATATGTGTAATTTCAGATTTATTTAATAGGCTTCTTTGCTGCTTGTTTGACCAATTTGTACTTTTTCTTTTCAGGGGTGTAGTCCCTTTTAGTCAAAGGAAAAAAATGTTAGAGAAAGCTAGAGCAAAAAATAAAAAGCCCAAATCTAGTGCTGGTATTTCTTCGATGCCGAACATTACTGTTGGTACCCAGGTAAGCGATTAGAATGAAACATGTCTTAAGGGACATTGTTTCTTTTCAAAATCACTTTCTTCCCCTAGAAGCAGTTTTACAAATGAATGTCATTGAAAGGACCAGATTCCAGTAGCATGTATATGCTCTTTATTCAGTAGCTGAATAACAGAGATTTCTGCCCGAGTGTCAGTAGGTTTCCCTACAAGGCAGGGTTTCCAGATTTGCCTCATTTTAAGAACCACTTTGTACTTAAATGCAGAACCTGGAGCTCCTTACCTGAAACGTTCCTTTAGTTTGTTGGAGGGTATGGCCTGAACATCAGCAGGCGATAAATAGCCGGGCAGTTTGAACGGTACTGTTCTTGGGGATGTTGTCAGCATAAGGCAAGAGGCTTCGTCAGATCTCTGTTTCTACCAGTTTCTGTTGTTTGAGTCTGAGATGGTCTTATGTGCCTATCTTATAGATAGGTAATTTTTCCAATACCTCTGTGGACCAGAGTGTGCCCCGATGACTTCTGCTGGCTTCTCCATTCTTCCAGGGAATCTGCAGAGTCCTGTCTCTTTTGTTTACGTATCTGTGTGAAGCTGAATTGTCTTCATACACTTGAGTCTAAGTGATGTATTACAACAGATGGAATACAGAAGCAGACATGGGAATGTCTTCTGTTAAGTCAGATATTAAGAGATTTGCAGAAATGTAAATAATGCCACTTTCCTTGCTATTCTTTTTGAAAATGTAGTTGTATTTCATAAAATTTTTTCTATTTTTTTTTTTTTTAAGATTTTATTTATTTATTTTGACAGGCAGAGATCACAAGTAGGCAGAGAGAGAGAGGAAGAAGTAGGCTCCCTGCTGAGCAGAGAGCCGGACACCGGGGCTCGATCCCAGGACTCTGGGATTATGACCCAAGCCGAAGGCCGAGGCTTTAACCCAGATGAGCCACCCAGGCGCCCCATAAAATTTTTTTCTATTAACTTGGGGTTTATTACTGTTAAATATTTAAAAATTTCTCAGTTTAAATAATACATTAATACCGACTAGATAGGACCCAAATAAACAAAAGATTTTTGAGTCCTCAGTAATACTTAATAGGGAGAAAGGGTTCTGAGACCAAAAGAGTTTGAGAACTGTTGTTATGCTTCTCATTCATTAGGCTCTTTAGTAGTTTTATCTTCAGGATAAAACTTGATACATATATTCATTGTAGCAAATGCTGAAATAAATGTTGAAGGGCTTTAAAATCCCTATCACTTAGACAGTTTTTTATTTCTTTTATGCAGGATGGTGCTAATTTTGTCATCTTACACTTGTTTTTTTTCTCATCACAAGGTGGTATTACTTATAACTCCTATGTCTTAAAAAATTGTCACCATTTTAGCTGTTACTTTTCAACAAAGCCCAGCTTAAATGTACCCATTTTTGCTTGTGTCCCTTTTTTTGTTGAGGGGGGAGTCATATTTGCAGCTGTCTTGTTCTGACTCCTTTCTTGGCCTCCCAGCTAGGAAGTTTTCAGTGATTATCCACTATTTTGAATATTATTGTTCAGTCTTCATTATTTATGTCAGTTGCTTTGGACAGATCTTTCTCTTCAAGGAGCTCCCCTTTTCCTGTTTAGTCCATGTTCTGATTTCTGATGTTCTTCAAGTTCCTTGTTCACTGGATTCACATAATAGCAGGATATCCTAGCATTTGCCTTATTAGTAGCTTGGAGGGTGACGTTACTATAGACAAGGAGGGTAGAAAAAATAATTTAAAGATGTACTGAAAAAAAGTTTTAAAATAGCATCGCACTAAATTGCTGAGAGGTAGTGGTGTATTAAATATTTTGGGGTAGAGCTAAGATTTTGTTTTAAAGCTTTAGAAAACTAGAGATTAAAGACAGTCACAGCCACGGAACAGGGAGGGCACTGATCTATTTAGAGTGTTCATAATTGAGAGGGATGTATGTAGCAGCGGTTCCTTGGGATGTCTTGTTATATGTGGGACCCTGAATACACACCTTGTCTTGACAGTGCATTTATTTTTTTATAGGAGGGCATTAATAAACAACACATCTTCTAATATAATGTCTTAATCACATTTCTCTTTAAAATATAGGCTTTTTAAATTTTTTTTTTTTATTTGTCAGAGAGAGAGCGAGCACAGGCAGACAGAGTGGTAGGCAGAGGGAGAGGGAGAAGCAGGCTCCCTGCCGAGCAAAGAGCCCGATGTGGGACTCGATCCCAGGACGCTGGGATCATGACCTGAGCCGAGGGCAGCCGCTTAACCAACTGAGCCACCCAGGCGTCCCAAATATAGGCTTTTTTAAAAAAAGATTTTATTTATTTGACAGAGAGAGTGAGCATGAGCACATGCAGAGGGAGCAGCAGAAGGAGAGGGAGAGGTAGACTCCCCATTGAGCAAGGAACCCGATGTGGGGTTCAGTCCCAGGACCCTGGGATCATAACCTGAGCCAAAGGCAGAGGCTTAACTGACTGAGCCACCCAGGCACCCCCAAAATACAGACTTTCTTATTAAAGATTTTTATTTATTTGAGAGAGTGAGCGACAGAGCGTGCGAGTATGAGTGGGGAGGAGGGGCAGAGGGAGGAGAAGCAGACTCCCTGCTGAGGAGGGGGAGCCTGATATGGGGCTCGAACCCAGGACCCTGGGATCATGACCTGCGCCGAGGCAGACACTTATCCAATTGAGCCACGTAGCCCTGTTTCACCTTCTTCTCTGTCACTTACAGTTAATTAAAAACCACCAAACACGTGATCTTCACATATGCCAGTGTCAAGTACAACATAATTATTAGTTACTGGGTGACTGAACAGAATGTCAGTAAGAATGAGCTGTTGGAGAAATCGAGAGATTTCCGGAAATGACGTTTATCTCTCATTTGGAACTATTGTTGGTGCGTGTGATGGGGCCACCCTGAAGCCATTGGTTTTGGAGTGTGACCTGAGGGCGCTCCTCCGCCTTGAGAAGTTTTAGGTTACTCAGTCCTGAACTCAGTCACCTTCTAACAGTGATGTTAACAAATCCTTTTTTAATGTAAGAAAAAAACCATACTATCCAGTGTAACTTCTGGTTGGTAGAAAACTATAGTCTTCTGGGGGAAAGAAATACCCATAGTGATGAAATTAAGAGAGCCTGAATACTGTAGAGCATCACAAATTAGGAAGGTAATTTCAAATTACAAGAAGACAACAAAAAGTGTAATTGTTTTGTCCACATTTTTTTTTTTAATGTCAACCTTTAAAAAAAGCTTTTCTTTGTCTTCTATTTCCTTATAGCAGAATGGTCAGAATATTTGTTGCATGAAATTAATTTGTTGCATGAAATTAATTTGTTGCATAAGGTGTTATTTTCTTAGCGAGTGTGCTGGAATTATTATTGCTCCTTAATTTAGGGAACAAATTCGTTTTTTCCCCCCCAAGTTTTTATTTATTTGTCAGAGAGAAAGGACAAGCAGGGGTGGGAGTGGCAGGTGGAGGGAAAAGCAGGCTCCCTGCTGAGCAAGGAGCAGGATGTGGGACTCCCTGAGCAGAAGGCAGAGGCTTAACCAACTGAGCCACCCAGTTGTCCCTGGGAACAAATTCTTGATAGAGACCTTTTTTGTTTTGGGGTTTTTGTGTTTTTTGTTTTGTCTTGTTTTGGTAGAGACCTTTTAAGACAATGCTTTACCAGCATTATTGTTGGTGTAAGACTGTTTTTGGAAAACCTAGGAAATAACACTTTTATATATTGTGTTTTTATACATTTGAAACAATTCTAGTTTTAAAATTATGTCATTTTGATGGCGATTCTTTTGTATGCTAGGTATGCCTAAGAAATAATCCTCTGTATCATGCTGGAGCAGTTGCATTTTCAATTAGCGCTGGGATTCCTAAAGTTGGTGTCTTGATGGAGTCAGTTTGGAATATGAATGATAGCTGCAGATTTCAGCTTCGATCGCCCGAGAGCTTGAAAAGCATGGACAAAGCTAGCAAAACTACTGAAGCTAAGTAAGTACTCTAACTAATCATGGTTTTATACCAGTTTCTAGTTTGCTCTGTGTGTGAGAGAGCTAGTCAAGGCTGACTTAAAGGTGCACAGTGACGTAGAACAGGGCTCGCGTGGCGTGTCTCATGAGGATGCCTGAGATTTTTGAAAGGAGTTGGTCAAGTTTACTGTTTGCAGCTTGGTTAATACTTGTATATTATAGTTCTTGATGTTCAGCTGTAGTGGCCATGTAGAGATCTCTTTTGGTGTCTTTGTTTTGTCATTAGAGTGTGTCCTTTGCCATGGGGTTGTGGCAGTGATAGTATGTTTAGCCTTACCTGTATCAAGCCAGCTTTGCCCTTTTCTCTCCCTGTGTAATCATCTTCATTGCTACTTAATGTCTCATCTGTGTCTTCATCCTTGGAAGAGCTTTACAAGTTAATGTGCTGGGGAGGGAAATTCTATAAAGGATTTGTAAATTTTGGGGTTAGAGGGATATGCAGACAGAAATACCACATAATTGTGTGGAACCCACACACAGAATCTTATTGTTTGGGAGCTAGATACATAGATCTTAGTTAACTCTTGTACTTTTAGGAGCATCTGCTTGTCTCTAAAAATATTGATATGTAATGTAATTTGGTTATTTGTTATATGAACTTAAAAAACGTTAATGAAGCCTACAACCTTTATTCTTAACATTATAAAAATGTGACTTACAGAAACATGGATGACTAACATTATCATACTTCAGAAATAACATTTTAAATATTTGTATGTATATCCTTTTTAAAAAATGTATACAAGTGTTGAAAAGAGATAATGGGGATTGTACTATATATACATAGAGATTTTTAAAGTGCTGAAATTTTTTCATTTGCTCAAATGAATGTCTTTATCGTCAAATGAAGTCAAATGAACTTGCTGTCTTTATCGCTACTATTTTAATCTTAAAAATGCAAATTGAAGTTCAGAAAACACAGGGATTACTGTTAAATAAGTTAAAATAAACCAAAGCTGTTATAACTTATGCCAAAATAAGGCTTCTCACTTTATTGTAGTATGCTCTCAATCTCTCCCTCTCCGCCCCCCTCCCTTCGTCTTGTTTTACAAAATAGATTTATAGACTTCCTCTCTAATTACAGTGATTTTTATCCTAAAAATAAAAGTAACAAAACACATTTTCATTATTTATGAAACTTTGTAAAGAATGATTGGAATATTTTTGACATGCCACAAATGAGTTTAAATTAGAATATGCTATTGAGGTCATGTAATTTATGAAGTTTTTCATGTCTTCCTTGAAATTTGCCATCTTTACTAATAAATTTAGTAAAAGAGCTTAGTGAAATTAAATGTTAAGAACATAGTCATTTTCATGTGAACACTCTTCTTTGCTAAGTTGTTCAAATGCATTCACTTTAAAGGCATGCTAGTGATTAGTTAGTATTGGCTTGTTTCCACTGTCACAAGATTTGCAAAGCAGCCGTGAAGAGTGTTCACGTGTGCTTGTACCGGAGTACTTTGCTAAGATGCTGGTGAAAATAATACTGGTTTTCTGTGGATTTTTTCCAAACTCAGGTGACATTCCTGGTGGAGGTGATAAGAGATGAGGGGGTTATGATGATGGCCCTGATTATAAAATATACCAGAATGATCTATGTATAACAAATTTGTTAGTATAGGTGACTATTTTTCTGACTGAAAAATTGACTTCTGCCTTTTAATGACTGAAAATATTTATGTTTTTACTATCTGTAGAGTATCATGTAGTGGTTGACTGTAGTTGTCCTCTTAGGTAGAGTTAATGGAATAACTCAGTGCAAAGGGATAGTTTATTAATTCTGTGATTTCTCATTTCGGTTGTAACAGATGATGGTTCATCACCAGATGGTTCAAGAATAAATTTTTGTAAGCCATTGTGAGTAGAGTTCCTTCTTTGAACTCTAAGGAATTAATGATCTAGTTGGCATTTTATTTATTTTCCTTTACCATTTTCCCAGTTAAATTGCTATGTCCAAGTCAGGGTTCACTGAAGTGTGAAACATATTTGCTCAAGAGGCTTAGGCTAAATTGAGTGTAGTTTTTGTTGTTATTCCTAGATAAGGCTTATCTGAATCATTGTTCCATGTTGTTGATAGCTTTATGTGGTGTATTTTTCTTTCCTTTTGAAACATTACTGAGAATTTGAAGTATGCACTGTGTACCTTTTTCAATATCTTGAGTCCTAGAAATAGACCACTTTTTATAAGTTTTTAATATTCCATTCCCTTACAAGAATAAACTTGAGTCTTAAAAATCATCTGACAAGTCCCTGATACTTCATTTCTCTAATGAGGAGAATCTTATTTCTAATCTCAGGCCTGAAAGTAAGCAGGAACCAGTGAAAACGGAAATGGGTCCCCCGCCATCTCCGGCATCCACGTGCAGTGATGCGTCCTCCATTGCCAGCAGTGCATCAATGCCATATAGTAAGTTTTATGTGTGGCGTGTGTTCGCTGGTCCAAATCAGGTCCCAGGCAGACAGCTGTGTTCACTTGGTCTATGATTTGAGGCACCTCTATAAATACCATTTTTCATATCTTATCATATCAGTTGTATTTCTGCCAGTTTGATTGTGTCTGTGTGTGTGTGTGTGTGTGCAGCTTTGTTGAAATGAAAAAAAAAATGGTATTTACACTGTTAATTCCTGTTGTTTTTGAGAGTTAGCGGTGTTTTTAAATTTGTAAAATGCTAGTAAGAGTAGGAAGTAATGCCACTAAATAGAAAATCTGCCCACCTTTGCTGAGACTGTTTTTGTTGTAAATTAGTTATGGCTTGGTCACCATTCTTGCTCAGACTTTGTAGAATTTAGGAACTATTGCACCTTGGATTTAAAGAGTATTTTGAAAGGTCCTCAAAATAAATTTACTTTATAACGTATTTACTTTGTACCTGAGGAAACTGAAAGTTAGACTTCAGTATTTAGTTATGTGATAGTTTTAATAATAGCCTAACAGGTCTATTTTTTAAACCTTGGTCAGATAACTCTAATTTTAAGGGTTCAAAATAAGTTTTTTTATTTCTTCTTTGTGGTGTTTGCAGTAGTGTTAATATCATTAGACATTAACAGATGAGGTTATCTTTCACTGTGAAGTCATTTGAATTGGAAGTTGGTCATAAAACATCATAAAGCAGTAGTTCACAGAATTGTTAACTTAGATAGCTCAGTTATATGTCCCTTTACAGATAATCTTTTGTCATATATTTAGATGAAATCTATAAAGTCTCTTTTACATTTTCTTTTTGGTACTTACCATTTTGTTGTTGTCTAAGAACGACGACGGTCCACCCCTGCCCCGAAAGAGGAGGAAAAGGTGAACGAAGAGCAATGGTCTCTTCGGGAAGTCGTTTTTGTGGAAGATGTTAAGAATGTTCCTGTTGGCAAGGTTTGTTGAAAATACGTAAGAATCATTACTGCCAGAATTAGAACAGTATTGGTTATCCAAGAACTTAAGGTTGGTGAGTGTTCACCCCTTTCCGCAGAGCTGCTCCGTTTATCACTTTCAGTGAGCCCTTAGCCTGTTGCAGGTATCTTCTCTGTCCCTGAAGATGAATAGATGACTCTGAGTCCTCTTCTTCCGCATTTATGGTGATATGTTGCTTTCTTTAATAAAAAAAAAAAAAAAAGGTGTTATTTTGGAATAATTTCAGATTTGCCAAAAAGTTGCAAAGAGATTTTATATATATATATATATGTATGTATGTATTTTAAGATTATATTACTTTTTGATACACTCCTCCATTCTTTGGAACTGTTAGTTCTGAAGGAGAGCTCATATTCCATAACATTTAAAAACTCCTTTAGCATTTAAAACTCTTTATTGCCTTCAGGTCACCTACTAGTTTCTTTCCCCTTCTTTCTGGAGAGGGTCTCACTTTCTAAGGAAACAAGTGGGTAGAGTCCATCAGCTGGAATGCCATTGATTTCACGTTTCCCTCCACACATATTGGAAAACAAAATGGATCTGTAGCTGCAGAATATCTGCAGAGTAAAGGTTTCCCTGTTTGCTCATTTGTTTCTGAAATTGGTGGTCTTCCATTTGTACTTAATGGTAAGAGTAGGTATGCCATCCCCTATAGTTTACAGAGGCCTTCTTCACACTGTCTTCCATGTGATTCTCAAAGCAGAACTGTCATTTGTGGGCAGGTGTTTTCCTCTGAGAAGATTACATGGGCTCAGAATTGGAAACCAAGTAGCTGAGATGGGACTCAAGTATTCTGGTCGCAAGTCCTGTGCTTGTCTTTCTGTACCTAGCTCACTCTCTAACTATGTTGTCCAAAACGGTAGCCACTAAGTATATATGTGGCTAGTTAAGTTTATTAAACTTAAATAAAATAAAACCTCAGCTCTTTAGTCCCATGAGCTCCATTTTCGGTGTTTAGGACCCACTTCTGGCTATTACCTACCATCTCAGGCAGTGCCAATACAGAGCATTACCATCTTCATGGAAGTGCTTTCACACAGCAGGGCTCTTAGCTAGTAAAGAGGGAGGATGGGAGAATCTCAGGGGTTCTACTTCCTTTTTGTAGCTGATGGCTGAACATCTGGCTGTAAGCTAAGTGCTGGCCGTGTGGGTCAGTTTGCTCTCTGGTAAGCCTTGAATATAGACGTCAACAACAAAGCTTTGGTGAGCCTGTTGAGGTTCATTTTCTTTTCCAGGTTCAGGTTAGTTTTATAACTTGGTGATCAGTAAAGAAATAGAAGAAATTAAATGCCTTTGATGTCAAGTAAGTTCAGTGGATCTCATCTGCATATTGATTTCATAGAAGTTGGTGTTAATACTTAGCATATTGGCCTGTGCTTCCAGGTGCTAAAAGTGGATGGTGCCTATGTGGCCGTAAAATTCCCAGGAACGTCCAGTAATACAAACTGTCAGAGCAGCTCTGGCTTGGATGCTGACCCTTCCTCTCTCCTTCAGGACTGTAGGCTACTGAGAATTGATGAACTGCAGGTAGGTGTAGAAGGATCCTTCAGCAGGTGGGTGTGGGGCCTGATGGCTTGAGTGCGCTCCGGAGTTTGAGCGCAAGTTTCCTTTTGTGTCATGTAGGTTGTCAAAACTGGTGGAACACCGAAAGTTCCTGATTGTTTCCAGAGGACTCCTAAAAAGCTTTGTATACCTGAAAAAACGGAAATATTAGCAGTGAATGTGGATTCCAAAGGTAAAGATTTCTGTAACTTTTTCAGTTGGCACACTTTAGATTCTTTTAATACTTGTGTATTAAGTGGGTAGAGAATAAAGTGGTGTGAGGTGCTTGGCAGTTTTTGTCCCTTGTGTGTAATGTTATATAACAAAATGAATCTACATTTCAAACGTGACCAGAGATGTTAAAATTTGGTGGGCACTTACTAGAGATTACTAAAGATGTATACTTTTTTTTTTTTTTTTTTTTTACATTTATGTTTTCTAAAGGTGTGCATGCTGTTTTGAAGACTGGAAATTGGGTACGGTACTGTATCTTTGATCTTGCTACAGGAAAAGCAGAACAGGAGAATAATTTCCCTACAAGCAGCATTGCTTTCCTTGGTCAGAATGAGAGGAATGTAGCCATTTTCACTGCTGGGCAGGTAATATAGGCTTATTTTTGCTTTTGAAATTTGGTAGGACAACATTGACATTTTTGTAGAGCCTAGGGTTTGGCTCTAATTTGCTTGTATTAAACTGTTGAATTTAGGATATCAAGCACGATTAATACTGGGTTTCTTATTTGGCCGGTATAAACTGATCTTATTTGAAAATAAATATACCTGTTGTAAAAATCAAAGATGCATTTTTGATTGGGAGCCAAATTTTATTATTTTCCCTCTTTTATAGGAATCTCCTATTATTCTTCGAGATGGAAATGGTACTATCTACCCAATGGCCAAAGATTGCATGGGAGGAATAAGGGATCCTGATTGGCTTGATCTTCCACCTATTAGTAGTCTTGGAATGGGTGTACATTCTTTAATAAATCTTCCTGCCAACTCAACAATCAAAAAGAAAGCTGCTATTATCATCATGGCT
The DNA here is from genome assembly GCA_003697995.1 of Taxidea taxus jeffersonii. Lineage (NCBI taxonomy): Eukaryota > Metazoa > Chordata > Mammalia > Carnivora > Mustelidae > Taxidea > Taxidea taxus. Next base: position 64,658 of record ML106896.1, read on the forward strand.
GTAGAGGTAACTTGGCTACTGAAACTATGTGGTGTTTTAATTCACAAGATACTGCTGGAATCTAGGGAAAACAATCTTGAATAGATCATTTGTTGACCCTCTCTATAGATGGTGGTAGTCTATTAGGACGAGAGATGAGTAGACCAAAGATGACAGTGTAAGTGCTTAAGGCATGCACAGTGTTGTAGGAGCACAAAGGGGAGGGATGTAAATCAGACTGTGACTGGAGAGAAGGCTTCTCTGAGGAGTTGATGCCTGAACACAGCTTTGAATAGTCAGATAGGAGTTTCCTAGACAACAGCTGAGGGTGGGAAGTGTTACCCTAACACCAAGAACAGCCTTTATGAATCTCAATATGTGTGAGACTGTGTACATTCTGTTGAGAAAACCAGAAGGTGGGGCTCCTATGGGTCAGTGAGTAACAAGTGCAAAGTCTGGAGAAAGGCAGTAGGGTGCCTTGTGTGCCAACCTAAGGGGTGGATGAGCTTTCCCCTGAAAGCTAGGAGGAGAAGGATTTTAAACCGGCTTTTTAAAAGAAGTGTAGGAAAAAAAATAACAAAAGAAGAGTAGAGACCAGATAAAAAGGTGCATGAAGTTATCCAGGTTAGAAACAAAGTAAGCTCGAACTCTTGGAAATGAGGAAGAGGGGATGGATTCAAGAGATCTTAAGGAAGTAGAAGCTCTGAAGCTTGGTGCTGGTCATCAGTAAATGATAGGAAGGAGTTCAAAGCTTCTGATTCAGTGTGGTTCGTGGGGAGAGGGAAAAATAGGAGGAGGAACAAATGGGATGAGGGAAGAGGCTGAGTTTGGTTTTGAACATATTACAGATGAGGTGTTTGTTAGATGAAGAGACAGTGCCGCCAGAACCTACTGGAGCAATCTGAACAGAGTTTGACCTGATTTACTTACATTTTCAAAGGATCACCATTGAGCTGCTGAGAGTACTGGGGGGCAGTTTAGAAGAAGGGAGGCCTGTGAGGGGGCTGTTCAGATGGTTCAGGTGAGAGGCAATGGTGGCTTGGCCCAAGAGGTAGAGGTATGAGGGAGAAGGGATTTGATTCCAGGTATACTAGATACGGTTGATGGTAGAGCCAATAGGATTTGCGTATGGCTCAGTACAGGTGTCAAACAGAGGAAGCAAGAGGGCCAAAGGAAGTAGGAATGAAGTTGGCATATAGAGGTGGAGACTAGGGATTGAGCAGTTTCAGGAGGGAGAGGCGGACAGCAGGAGTTTGGTTTTAGACATGCGGAGTTTAATGTGCCTATCAAATATCCAGGGGGAGCCGATAAATAGAAAGTTAAATCTGTTAAGCCTGAAGATCCAGAGCAGGATGGAGTTGACAGTACATCTGTGATAGTAGAGGAATTACACTGAATGAGATTATCAAGGTCATGGAGAAGAAAGGAGGCCTAGGGACTGAGCCATGAGAATAGTATCAGCATTTAAATGTCTGGGGAGATAAAGAGGAACCTGCATATGAGACTGAGAAGGAGTAGTGTCCACAGGGGTTGGAGAGAAACTAAAATGAGTGTTGTCTTGGAAGCCAGGTGACGAGTATGTGTCAAGCAGGATGCAGTGATCAGCCATGTCCAGTGATGCTGTTGGCCGGGGAAGGCAAGTGCTGAACGTGCCTGGGGCTTTGGCTCCCATCTGGGTCATTCTTGACAGCGAGGATGAAAACCTGATTAAGAGTGGGCCAAGGAGAAAATAGACAACTCTTGTGAGGAGATTTTCTACAAAGAATGGAAATAGAACTTGGTATGGGGGCTTATTGACCCTCCATTAGGTTGGAGGTGAAAGCAAACTACTTAGAATTTCATCTAGAATAGTCTGAATCCAGGTACTCCTGAGAGCTGCCAGTAAGCATGTTGTCTGGAGAGACAGTGCTCATACTGGTTTAGTTTTGATTGTAGCGTGTTAGACTAGAGGTTCCAAACTGGTAGGGCTGTGGTTAAGGAGGTGGTTATGGCCTGATCTTGGCCCCTAGAAATAACCTTTGTCTCTTTTTAAAATTCTTGGTCGGTTGCCAGCATTTAAAAACTACAGGAACTTTCTTTAAAGTCCACAGATTTTCAGTTGTTCTTAAAAAATGGGAAGATCTGGGAACACTGGGCCATCATAAAGCCATTAGCGTGCCCCCTTTAGAGGCTGTATGTGGTGTCTCCAGTTTATTGCAGTTCCCCGTACTTAATTGCTCGGAATGTTGTCATTTATTTATGATCCAGTTTGTGTTATCTCTTTACCCCCAGACCCCTCCATTCATTTGTATTACTTCAGAGGCTTCTGCAGTTATTTGATTCTGTGACCCCTGCACTCTTGTCAGCATCTCGGGGGTAAAGATAAAATGTGTTGTCATCCCCTGGATAGCGATAAAGTGCGCCATCATTTATCTTGTACCTTAGTGAGTTGGGCTTGGTGCACAATAGACCTGTGAGAAACGTTGCACTGAGTTCACTCTGCTATAAGGATAAGTGATGAATACAGCATAGAGTGATGCAGAGTAAACTCTTGCTTGTAACACAGTAAGTGTGGTATTGGTGAGTCTCAGAGTGAGAGCCCATGTGGAGCAGGTTGGAGATGAGAGTTCCTGTAGCTGCTTCCAACCCGATGACTGGCTGATTGCTTGGAAACCTTTTATGTCACAGAGTATGCAGCAGAGTATCCCGACTTCAGTTACTTTCAACAGTAGTGTGCCTTTTAGTATTTGAAGAGTCTGGCATATTCGCTCAACATATTAATTGTTCCATATATGTCACTGGACTCTGGAAAGTTTAATCTTACATGTTCTACTCATACTCTTGAACTGGAGCTTACAGTGTATGGGATCACCTCACCCCAGTGTCTTAGTGCCACAATCAAAATGGCCTGTCTCACCTGTGGCAGGTACTGAAAATAGCTTAACTATTTTTTGTTCTTCCTCCCCTGCCAACTCCCACTTTTACCTTTCCTCCTCTCCATAAGATTAGGGGTTTGGAGGAGAGGTGGTAAGAGTTTCAAACATCTTTCTTCTTCCCTTTGTATTCCACACACTCTTTTCCCAGTTCTTAATTCTAGTTAAAATGAACAAATTTACTTTTTTTCCAAACTAATGCTTTATATTTAATCCGTTAAAATCCCTTAATTACAGTTTTACATTCTGAAAGAAGTACATTTGAACTCCTTGATTTATTCATGCCGTGTCTTAGTGTGTTCACATTGCTATCAGACTGGCTTATAGCCGACCGAAATTTCTTACAGTTCTGGAGGCTGGAAGTCCAAGATCAAGGTGTGGGCAGATTTGGGGTGTGGTGGGGGCAACCTGTTGTTTCATAGACAGCCGTGTATTCGCAGGTGGTGGGAGGGGAGAACTCTGGTCTCTTCCTGTTCCTTTTAAGAGCCCTAATCCCACCCACAAAGACCCCATTCTCGTGACTTAGTTACTTCTCAAAGGTCCCACCTCCAAATACCATTACATTGGAGATTAGCTTTCAGCATATGAATTTTGGGGGCCAGAGATACTCAGTCTATAGCATGCTGTTTCTTTGGTAGTTAGTGAAATGTTTTGTAAATTAACTAATATTACCAGGTCTTTGACATTAGTTGTCACCTCTGAGAGATTCCATCTGTTGTGATTTTAGGGAAGTTGAAGGTTTTAGTTTTCTCATGTACCACATGTGATGTAACCTTGTGAGCATAAGAGGGTATGAGTAAGCCTATATAAAATACATAGAATGTATACCCTTTGTTTAATTGATTAACAGTACTAGTAGGATTCTAATTCAGTAGTTCCACGAGAACTAATCTAAACCGGGAGTTGGCAGACTGAACGGCAGATCAGATCTAGCCCCCGTCATTCATCTGTGTGTTGTATATGGTGGCTTTCCTGCCACAGCCAGAGTTGAGTTAGTGGCAAAAGCTGAAAATACTTAGTGGTTCTTTACAGATAGTTAATCCACCCTTTTCTGTTCCTGTCGGTTGTATAGTGTGCTTAAAGGGGGCCCTTAATTTTACCTCCTTTGGCAGGCTACCTTGTCTCTACAAGAGCTGATTATGTTACTGTGTGAAATTATAAAATGAGGAATTTTTGACATGTGTAATGTGCTATTTGAATTCATTGAAGTTTTTCCCCTGATTTATCTGAGCACAGAAACAAACCTTAATGCAGCACATTCTGCGTTGTGACTATGAGGCCTGTCGACAATACCTCATGAATCTTGAGCAAGCGGTTGTTTTAGAGCAGAATCTACAGATGCTGCAGACGTTCATCGGCCACAGATGTGATGGAAACCGAAATATTTTGCATGCTTGTGTATCAGTTTGTTTTCCAACCAGCAATAAGGAAACTAAAGAAGAAGAGGGTGAGAATAAGAACTATATAACAAGGTCTTTAAAAGGAATTTTAGGCAGTTTTGAAAATGAAAGAACTGTTCAAGGGAAGAAAAGGAAATGACTATGAAGAATTTGTGTGTGCTTTGTTTTGTGAAACCTAGGAGTTTCAACATTCTTAGACAGTAAAGATGTCTGTCCTCTTGTTAGGATGATCATGTAACATAAGTAGATAACTTCTTATCAGTATGTGTTGTTGTCTTGAGTTCTCTTATCTGATATGTACAAACTTTATGTGTAGTACTTAATGAGATTTACTGATTTTATAATAGCAGATGACTTTTATTACCATGAGAATTACTTAACTAATTAAGGCAAGTTATACTGAAGAAACTTTTATCCCAGTTTTCAGAATGTACAGGGAGAAACAACCTAGTGAGTTATGAGATTTTTCTGGGAAAATAAGCTTTTTTGCCCTCAAGGTTTTAATTGGTTAAGTAAAGGGGAAATCTGCAAGCCTAGAAATGCGGTTGGGTGGTTCCTAAGGTTTTTCCTGATTCTAAATTCCACTGGTGATACTCCAGTAGCTACATTTTTGAGTAGTGGTTTTGCAGGTTTTGTTTCTTTCTTTTCTTTTCTTCTCTTTTTTTTTTGCTTATTTGTAGGTTTCTAACCTTTATTTCCTTATCATTAGTGGAGGGTGAGTAGTATATAAGCCTAGACTGAGGTACTGAATTGTGGGTCTTTTTCTTCCTTTGTAGTGAAAGCTAGATTTCAGTCTACTTATGAATAATCTTATTTTTTAACCTTTGGGGGTTGAAAAGTAAGGCAGAATAAGGAAATAAGTCACATCTTAAAGGTGTGTTAAGTGTCTTAAGTGTCTGTTGCTCCAAGGAGGAAAAAATTAAGCTACTCATTATCTCTAGCACGTGATTTAGAGTACTAAAATATGTAGCAGTTAGCATTTAATAGCCAGTACATACTTAATCTTAGTTATTTTTGAAGTTTAAATTGATCCTAATTTCTTCTCTTATGTTTCAGAAGCAGAGCGCTCTGAAAGAAATACGTTTGCAGAAAGGCTTTCTGCTGTTGAGGCCATTGCAAATGCAATATCAGTTGTTTCAAGTAATGGCCCAGGTAATCGGGCTGGATCATCAAGTAGCCGAAGGTAATGTGATTTTTACCAGGAAAGTTTATTTGGCGGAAACAGAATCCAAGTACAGAAAAATGTATCTCATACCTATTGTATGCATGAATTGGTGGGTCCTTTTGCTTTGTTTTTGTTCCTTTCAGTATCACCCTGGGAAAAGGATCTGGTAATATCTAATTAGATTTTAAGTGTAGAACAGTAGGATCTAGGATGCTTCAAAAATTTGAGATAATTTAGACAAGTATTTCAACCTTGATTCTTTGAGTGTGTTTTAAGTTTATCATTCTTGTTTCCTAGGAAGTTCCTTTTTTTAGTTGGAGAACAAGTAATAACACTAATTGAAAGAACTGTAATCTTTTATTTTCCGATTATTATTTAGGTCAATTTCTCAGATGTATTAATGATCTGGGAAGAAATGAAAGGCTGGTGTGTATTGTGAATGTTGCTATTTTAAGTTTTCAGGCTCTCTGGGTTGTGGGATGGACAAACCTTAATAACATGTAGAAAATTACTAGGTGTTTGAATAGATGAAGAGTATAAAGAATTCAGGATATAGTTGTTTTCATTTTTTGTTTTGTTTTTGTTTTTGTTTGTTTTTTTCCTGAAGGAAAAAGCATGTTTATATTAGACACGAGAGCCAGAGTTCTTGGACACTTGACAGATCATTGACGGAAGCACTGCTCACTGTGCTAACGTGATAGGTTGTAAAGTCTACTTAAAGTGAAGACTCTCTTTGCCTATTTTCTGTTCCATATCCAACTTTCCCTTTAAAAATGATTCTTCTAAAATTGGTAGCTTCCCAGGTTCAAAAATGTCCTGAAGTGAGATTTGTCACAAACTATTTATGGGTGACCAAATTACAATTTAAAACAGTACAAAGACCTTATGTAGACTATACAAAATGGAAACTATCACCAGCTTATTTGTTTAGGACTACACTAGGCAGACGAAGTGTTTGGTCTAAAATGGAAAGCAACTTAAATTCTTCACGAAGAAATTAGTTTCTGAATTATTTCAGGTATTTCATTTCCTCAGGGAAAATACAGGTGCAGATCAAGTTGGACTCTGATATGGTTGGTCCAATGCCAGTGCTGCCATCTTTTTTTCATGTAAGGATTATTTTGAAGGCAAAGACTAAAAGGAGCTTCAAGAGTGGGTGATGTGTTGCTCACAGAAATAATTTGCAGAGTAAGCTCCTTTGAGGCATTTGCCGAAGATTTCACTGCAGTGCTCTTAACCAGTTCAAACTCAGGGCTGCCGGTTGAACAGATGAAAGCACAGGAGTCTTATTATCCACGCCGGGCAGTAGGAAGTGCACAGACTCTGCTTCATTGAAGTGAAACCCTCCTCTAGCCTACAATGGATTTTCTAGGCGATGCCCCTTGATGAGTTTGCAGGCTGGGATTCATGAGCTGTAAGCTCAAAGCTGATGCAATTTCAATATTGAATGGAGTACTGTTAAATGTCTTCAGATGATGATTTGACTCAGAAGTTTTGTTATGTGACTCATAGTTCCTGAGTACAAAGGGCAGATTTAGTGGAAAGCTTGATTGATGCATCTGATTGCAGGTGTATGTACTCTAGAGATTATTAATCTGGAAGACACATGACCTTCGCTTTTTTGTCACAGTGGTATGTTTGAACATGACTGGATTCTAAGGCTTCTGTAGCATGGATATAACGTGCTTACAAAGAGGAACTTACATCATCCTTGAATTCTTCCATATTGTCAGAAAATACGATGACTCCAGGCAAGCCTATACGAAGAAATGTCAAAACTCTGAATCTTAGCAGCCAAGGTGGTATCTCCTCAGTATTGTCCTCAGCCACTGAGGATACAGGTGAATCTTCATGAATTGTGTACAGCATCTTGAAGAATAATTTTCTTTTTTTTGTTTTTTGTTTTTGTTTTTAAAGAATCTATATGAGGAGCTGGGCGTTATACTTAAAAATGTTCCCAAGACCTAATGAAGAAAAGTGGTTAAGGACAATTTTTTAAAATGACAGAGGAATGACCCCCTCATTTAATATTGAATTGACTACATCACAACAACAGAGTTGGGAGTTTGCAAGTTCAAGATGAGACTATGGTCTCAATTTATCTTCATTTTATTCTTAGTCTACTCTCAGCTAGAGGTTGGAGAATAGCCCACATATGTTTTCTTTGGCCTGTGCACTGTTACATTTTTTGTTTTTTTTTCCTTAAAATTTGAATGCCTTTAGATAAGCATGTATGCCTCTAGTTTGCCATTACTCCCTACTTCTTAGACCTGACTGCCCTTTCCTCAATCAGTACTGTCTTCCGGGCCCAGTAGGCATTGAATTTGTGACCCTGATGTAAGCATTCTTCTTAATAGGCCCCAAACATGCATTTATTTTCAGGTTATTTGCAGTGCCTCCCACTTAATTGCTGATTTTCTCTCTCTCTCTCTCTTTCTCTCTCTGTTTTGAGTTAAGATACACTAGGATACCAAGTGTCTGTGTTGAGCTTAATTAAGATTATTTAGGAACATCACAGTGTGAACAGTCACCCTGGTGTGTGCTGTTACCTGGTAAGGAGCCTGTCTTTCTCTCTGGGTGAGGTCTTCGGACAGAGAAGTGACCTCGACTGAAAGAATCCCTGTGCCCTGCTCCCTTCCATATTCTAAAAACTCAAACTCAGACTTCTAAATTGGGAGAGGGAAGACATCAAAGATACCATAAAATTAAACTGTAGGCACTTTTTGTACTATAGTAACTAATATATTATTTGAGACAGTAAAATTTACTTTGCAGAATCTTCCAAAGAATGCTTCTGTTCCCAAAGGTATTGGGTATTTTGGTATCCTAAAAGTAGCCTGAAAGTAGCCTTTAAAAGAAATTTTTGTAAAAGCTTTAAAAAAAAATTCCTCATAAAATGGAAAGTGTATTGATATGGAAAACCACATTTATCCTCGGATTACACGACAATTATAATTAGAAGATTCAAACATTAATAAAAATCTTTCTAAACTACTTATTTGTAGACATATAATGCTCACCTGGTAAGGTCTTTCACATCATAGAAATGTCATGTCTTTGGGATTAAATCTGTATGGGAGAATGAAGTCCCTTATGTGTTACCTGGCCCTTACGATTGAATTTTTAGTCTTTATTCTTTTGGAGACTCTAAAATTGTGGCTGATGGAAGGGATTTGCCTTATGTGCTCTTTCTTAATTGCTGTTAGTTTGTAACGTTAATTTTGTGGGCTTTGTAAGCTTTTATTCAGAGGTACAGATTTTTATACAGGTAGTTACCAGTTCCCCTAACAAGATCTGTGTTTGTGATTATTTCTTTTTCTTTTTAGTGATGTGCACACCTTTGCAGTGTTTTTTTTTCCCTTGTATAGCAGGAGGAAAAAAAAAAAATCACGCCCAGACATTAATCTAACAACACATTTTTACAAGCTCCAGTTTCATTAATTTCTTTGGGATTCAAGTTGTATTGTTAAAAAAAAAAACTTTTTTTTTTTTTTTTTTGGTATAAAGAATAAATCTAAATTGGTCTTTGTTTTAAGACTACTCACTGTGTGGACATTAGTTTAATTGCTTTTGAGATCACAGCAAAGGGATTTATTTAAGTGAGCTAACAGCATCGGTTTTGTGCTAATCAGTATGTCTGCTGATGTCTATTATTAAACTTAATTCTTACTGATTATAAACAGGGGACAGAAAATTTTTTTTTTGTCTTAATGTTCAGCTGTTCATTTACCTTAATTGTATGAAAGATTATTTTCTAATCTTCACTGCAAGTTTTGTTCCCTGTGCTTAAGTTTGTGTGGGAGCTTAATATAATGGTTTTAGTGCTGAACTGGGTGCCCCCAGTTTCATTTCTATCCCTCACTGACTTACTCTGTGATTCCAGAATTGGCATTTGTACTTCACTTCCCTTGCCTGGAGTATTTGCTTATAGAACAAACTTTGATCTCAGATGAGAAGTTCTGTGCACCTTTTCATTACATTTAGCCATGGTAGTGAGCTCCGATTTTGTCCATGTTCTTCTAGTTTGAGATTACGGGAAATGATGAGACGTTCGCTGAGAGCGGCTGGTTTGGGTAGACATGAGGCTGGAGCTTCATCCAGTGACCACCAGGATCCAGTTTCGCCCCCCATAGCTCCCCCTAGTTGGGTTCCTGACCCTCCTGCGATGGATCCTGGTAAGATCTGTTATTTTATTTAGTGTTTAACAAAAAAAACAAGGTCCTGAGAGAAAGGAAATTGAACATTTTAATGGGTTATTTCGAAATCGAAGTATTTAAAAATAGCATAACGAGTAAACCGTAACTGATTTAGTTGTAGAGATTCGTTGTAGGGGGATTTATAACTTAAAACATAAAATTCTAGAAGCTCTTTCATTGAAATATATATTTCTGTACCAGCAAGAAGCTGATTAGTCATCTATCACAATAATAAGTCAATAATTTGTCTAGTGGATTCCTTCTCTTATAGTTTAGAAAACACGTTTCCACTTAAACCTCTGTCCGATTTGACCTTTGGCTTGCAGAGAAAAGCCTTAAGGCCAGTTAAGAGAACATGTTAGGGATATGTTGCCTATAATGATGTACATCCTGCTGTTCTGTTTACTGAAAGATGGTGACATTGATTTTATCCTGGCCCCTGCTGTGGGATCTCTTACCACAGCAGCGACTGGCACCGGTCAAGGACCAAGCACCTCCACCATTCCAGGTAAGAATCTGTACTATTTTATTTGTCTAGGCATTTGGGTTTCTGCAGATCTGTACTTAACCTCAGGGAGACTTCTTTGGCTTGAAAAACATTTAATTCGCTGAATTACATCTCCCATATGTCAGTGAAATTGTGTATGTGTGTGTGAACATACATTTCATCAGTCGGGAGTTGTAAAATGTGTGTTAATGTGTTTAAATTCTCTATACTGAAGTTACTAATTCATTACTGGTAATAGAATATTTCTCTGGTGGCTTATTTAATAGATACTTGGTATGTTATTCCAGAATATTCTTTTACTGTGTCGTTTACTCTTGTTTTGTTACTGAATAAATCTGCTTAATTACAGGTCCTTCCACAGAGCCATCTGTAGTAGAATCCAAGGATCGAAAGGCCAATGCTCATTTTATATTAAAATTGTTATGCGACAGTGTTGTCCTGCAGCCCTATTTACGAGAACTCCTCTCTGCCAAGTAAGAAGTTTAATATACTTTTGCTATAAAGATTTAGCTTAGCTCCTTTTACTATTTAAGTTGATCTTGTGATGTATGGACAACAGTTATCTACTATGAATTTAAAATAATCAGAATCTAGCATTATATTCCCTCTATGATTAACCAAGCGCTCTTCAGTGAAAGGCCTTTCTTAGTATAATTCAGTATACAGTGATTGAATACAAACAACTTTTATGGAGCTTGATGTGGAGGTATATACGTGTGTGTGTGTGAAAAAGATCACAGTATAGTTACTCTCAATGTGAATTCGTAAATTCTGTCACTGTCACCTGGAGAACTTTAAAAATGACACAGATTCTTCTCCAAACTTGCACTAGAAGTATGACTGAGTAGGTCTGGGATGGGGCCTGGAATCTGTATTCTAAAACTCTGATTCTGATGGTTTCCTTGGACATTTTTTTGGCTTACAAAATCCTAATGAGATTATGCAGAGTTTTTGATAAGTATTGTGTGGCAAATGCTCATTCATTATTAGATTATAGCTCTGCTTTTAGCCTGATTGTTTATGTTCTTTTACAAACTCAATAATAAGCATTTTTATAAAAGTTAACTCTTATCTGTGCCAAGCTGTACTTGTATTAACTCTTCTAACAATAGCACCGTGGAGTAGTTAATATTATTTACATTTTATATTTGAAGTAATGGTCTTAGAGGCTAATTAACCTGCCCAGGGTCATGAAACTAGTGTCTCACAACTGGAATTCGACTGTGGTCTGTTTCTTGATTCCAGAATTGAGACTCCCTAGTCATCATCCTTATGCTGCCTCCTCATATTTAAGAACAAGAAGGTGTTTTGAGTTATTATTGAGGGCAAGATTTTTGTTTAAGGCTTATGGGCCTTAAGCCATAATGACCCAACATGTGAACTTCTGATTACTTTAATGAAGGCTGCCCCACTAGTAAAATAAGTCACTGAATTGGAAATAAGCTATTACTCCAGAAGCAGCTTACTAATTTATTAGTGATTTGAGGCATAGATAAAAATGGTATATAAACAAAGACAGTTTTGGGGTACCTGGGTGGCTCAGTGGGTTAAAGCCTCTGCCTTCAGCTCGGATCGTGATCCCAGGGTCCTGGGATCGAGCCCCACATCGGGTTCTCTGCTCAGTGGGGAGCCTGCTTCCTCCTCTCTCTCTCTCTGCCTGCCTCTCTGCCTACTTGTCTGTCAAATAAATAAATAAAATCTTTAAAAAAAAAAAAACAAATACAGTTTTTTCTATTTTTATTTTCTCACTTATCAGTTTTAATTTCTATTTATGGTATTTTTAAAGATACTATTTTGTATCATTTCCTCCATCATTTGGTGTTACCTAAAAATTTATAGTGTGTTTTTATTCCCTTTCTCTTTATTTTTTTTTTTAAAGATTTTATTAGACGTCTGGGTGGCTCAGTTGGTTAAGTGTCTGCCTTTGAGTTAGGTCATCATCACAGGATCCTGGGATCGAGCCCCACATGGGGCTCCCTGCTCAGTGCAGAGTCTGTTTCTCTCTCTTCCTCTGCCCCCCCCCC
>ML106897.1:5967-65802 GCA_003697995.1 Taxidea taxus jeffersonii
TCTCTCTCTCTCAAATAAATAAAACCTTAAAAAGTAATAATAAAAAACAAAAATCACCCAAATTGGAAAGAAAATGATCACTATTTACAGATGAGAGAATACTATATATATGTATATATATGTATATATACATATATGTGTATATAGTATATATATAGTATATAGTATAGAATACTATATACACATATATGTATATATACATATATATACATATATATAGTATTCTCTCATCTGTAAATAGTGATCATTTTCTTTCCAATTTGGGTGATTTTTGTTTTTTATTATTACTTTTTAAGGTTTTATTTATTTGAGAGAGAGAGAATGAGAGACAGCATGAGAAAGGGAGGGTCAGAGGGAAAAGTAGACTCCCCACTAAGCAGGGAGCCCAATGCTGGACTTAATCCCAGGACTCCAGGATCATGACCTGAGCTGAAGGCAGTCACTTAACCAGCTGAACCACCCAGTTGCCCTTGGGTGACTTTTATTTCTTTTTCTTGCCTAATTGCTGTGGCTAGGACTTTCAGTACTCTATGAATATAAGGTGGTTAATCATCCTTGTGTTTTAGAAGATCTTAGAGGAAAACCTTTCAACTTTTCACTATTGAGTATGATGTTAGCCATTGGTATGTCATATATGGCCTTTATAATGTTGAGGTACCACTTTTTTTCCTTTTTAAGATTATGTAAATACAATTCAATGTCTTCATGGCATTGTACTATATGCACATACCTCAGTTTGTTTTTCTGGTCTCCTAAGGTTAGAAAATAGATTCTTCCATTCAGTTACCTAGTACTTCTTGTGAGCCACTAGCAGCCAGTTGTTTGTTTTGTTTTGTTTTGTTTTTGTTTTTTTTAATACAGTTGTGGGCAGGAGAGCAATAGTTTTTACTAAAATTGAAGATGAAGAATGTTCATATACAAAACTTCATTAATAGAATGGTATACAAATAAAACATTGAAACCCAAATTGAGAAGTAAGCAGAAAATATTTTTAGGTAGAAAATATTTCCATTTTTGTTGTCTAATACTATGGGAAACTCTCCTTCAACTACCTTCAAATATATACCACGTACACACTCCGACAGATTTTCTAGATTTGGCCTATGTCATATAACGAATAACTTTGTCTCAGGTGGGGAAAATACACTGTAACATTCCATCTTATTGATAATGCAAATTCTAGTATTCTGTTTGTCTCTACCTGTGTGAACTCTAAAGCTATATCAGAAGTGAGAATGGTTTGGGGCACCTGGGGGGCTCAGTGGGTTGGGTCTCTGCCTTCGGCTTGCATCATGATCTCGGGGTCTTGGGATTGGGCCCCGTGTCGGGCTCTCTGCTCAATGGGAAGCTTGCTTTCCCCTCTCTCTCCCTGCCTCTCTGCCTGCTTGTGATCTGTCTCTGTCAAATAAATAAATCTTAAAAAAAAAAGTGAGAATGGTTTGCTTTTATTATAGTTCCTAACAATTGAAGTTGGAATGGGATAATGGTATTCATTTGTAAATTCAAAAAATTATTCCTCAGACTTCTCATAATTAGATAGTTTAAGACCTAGAAAATCCTTTTAACAGTACCTGCCCTTGAAGTCCTTAATAAAAGGACTTTTTGAAAAAGTCCCCCAATTTCTACTCTGCCTTTCTTCCTTTATCAAGTATGACATAGTCCAACCAGGGGTTAGGAATAAGGAAATGGGATTAAGAAGACTTGACCCCAGTGAAGTTTGTTTTCTTACCTCCCACAACTTCCATTTCTGTGCTCAAATCTATCTGAGAGCTTTGGATGCTCTCAGATCCATAAATAATGGATGGTCCATTATTTATTTATTTATTTTTAAAATTTATTTGACAGAGATCACAAGCAGGCAGAGAGAGGGACTGGGGGTGGGGGAAGCAGGCTCCCTGTTGAGCAGCAAGCCCAATTCAGGGCTCAATCCCAGGACCCTGGGATCATGACCTGAGCCAAAGGCAGAGGCTTTAACCCACTGAGCCACCCAGGTGCCCCCATTATTTTAATATCTAGCTTTTGGTCTGAGCTCAGTATGACCAAAAACATTTAAGAAGATAGTCTATAGGGCCATTCCTCAGACAATTCAGTTGAAGGCTAACAGAATATGCTATCCCCAAATATGGAACTTTGGTATAAGGATTACCTTGCACTGAAGGCAAGTGAGAAGCAGCAGATATAAGAAAAGCTCTCTGCCTAAAAGCAGAATATAAATTTATGCAGATATATCCACTTCCCTCTCTACCAGAAGGAGAAAAGGTAGTCACTGGAGAGAATTCTAGAACCTTATCATCCCAGAGATGGCACAAGGAGAATCTGTATAACAAACCTTGCCAAAACTAGCCCTTTGCTACCGTTTGATTCCCTAAATAGTTGCCTTCCCACAACTTGCTACCCCTAGAAGCTCAAGAGTCCTTTTCCTTTGTTGTTTTCACTGAAAATGTATTGCTTTTTTGTTAAGATGCTATATAAATAAATCCATGTTCTAACCACCCCTTTGAGTTACTCATTGCTGGGTACTCCAGTGTGTATGTGCAGTACACAAGTTAATAGTTTGTTTGTTTTTCTCCTTGTTGGTCTCATTTTTGTTAGGGACCAAGTCAGAGAGCTTTTTTCCCTTCCCCTAAATACACATGCCTTCAAGAGCTATACCAGGTTGTTCCAGATTCTAGTATATTCAGTTCATGATGGGTTCTTAGTGCTTCCTGATTTTGATAAAATAGAAAATATTCCAGTATCAACCACACCCACGGGATGAATTGGGTAAGCCTATTGCATATTCCAAGAAGACTTTTCCTTTTGATTTGAAATAAGGAGACACAGGGATTATCTCCCCTGTAGGGCACCCCCATCGAGAGATAGACATAGCTGTCACCTATATCTGGAAGTATTGAGGTAGAATGCACTGCTACATTCAAGTCAATCTGGGGGGAACAGAGTCAGCAAGGAGTGGAAGAACCAAATTAAATGTTGTAATGTATTTCTGGTAACTTCAAACTACAACTCATTCCATTCAGAGCACTTTTCTCCAAACTCTGTTTCACTATGACACATAGCTTTGTGGACTAATATACTTAGATATGCAAAAAATCAATTAGTAATATTTTAATTGTACATAGGGGCAAATACCAGGTTTAAACAGTGTTAAAACTAGACAGAATGATAGGCTGTGACCCACTAAATTGATTCCATGTCCCCTCATAATAAGTACCAATCACCAGTTTGAAGAAGAATGCTGAGTGTCTAGTAATTTCCAACAGAAACTCATTCTGCTTCAGGAGGAATAAATATAGTAGGCTTTGATCTCTCTAGCAAATACTACTTGTGTATTTGTGCTTTATGCTCTCCCTGGAAGACAGTAAGTCAGCTGAACTGATTTAGGGTATTGAAAAAGAAGTGCTTCTCAGTTTCCCTTACTTTTAGTCCATTCCTTCTACAGCCTGGGTGCCCAGATAATTTCTCCATCCATTGAACAAGAATTGATGAGTAATCTGCTCAAAGATGAAATATAGATATCTATAACATTTGCCAGTACACTTCCATAAACTTCATTGAGCTTGTCTGCAGGAGAGACAGCATCTTTTAGTCTCATCAGAAGGCATTCTGTTATGTTTTCTGACAACAACCAATTTTCCAACTCCCCAACACCAGCAGGGTGTCCTACAATTCAATGCTGACACTATCTACCTGCAGTTAGCATTAGATCTCACTAATTAAGGCTCAGTTCCATTAGACTATCCCCAACTTTAGATGCCAGTTGACTGTCCCAGGTTGTCACTGATGCTTCTGACCAACTGACCACAAATTCAGAAGTTCTTAAACCACACCCCCCCAGGTTTGAGAACTTACTAGAACTCCCAGAATGCTCAAAAGTTTGTTACTTGTTATTACCAGTTTATTATAAAGGATAGAATTCCACAATAGCCAAATATTTGGAAGAGAGGCAGAAGGCAAGTTTAGGAGGCAAGTATATAGAGCTTTGATTCCCTCTCTCCAGGCATGCCACTCTCCTAGAACCTTGATGTGTTCACTAACTCAGAATCTCTCCAAACCCTGTCATTTGGGATTTTTTTTAATGAAAGTTTTGTTATGTAGGCATGATTGATTAAATCCCTGGCCATTGATGATTGAACCCAATCTTCAGCCTTCTCCCGTCCCTAAAGGCCAGGGGTTGGGGCTGAAAGCTCTAACTCTCCAACCATGCTTAGTCTTCTGGTGACCATCCTCCATCCTGAAGCTATCTAGGGGACCCTAACTACCAGTCATCTCATTAGTATGTAACAATCACTCCAGAGATTCCAAAGGTTTTAGCCAAAATCCAGGGACAAAGAAAAATATTTATTTTTGTTATATTACAGATTGATTTTTTTGCCTCAGGAAGATTTGTGGGCACTTCAGCTAATGTTGAGGTCACAGAAGAGGAGCTGACTCCAGTTACTCATTTTCTCCCTATCTTTTACCCAGCTGCTTTGCATGGGGTTGAGGTAAAGCCAGAAGGAACTGAGCCAGAATTGGTTTAGTTCATCTTAGTGTCTTTCTGATCAAAAACCAAGTGTGTCTGGAACACTTTGAAAGTGAAAAATATTCCTGTTGAAGGTGAAATTGAGAATGGTGAGAAAAAAAAAATCATTCAGGGTGGTGAGAAAGCACTAGGAAGTTTTGAAAAGACACCTGCTCTAGTTTCCTATCCTACAGCCCCGAAAGATTATGGAAATTTCAAATAATGCCCTTGAACTGCACAATGTTATACAGTTCTAGTAGCTCTGTGTTTGAAACTATAAAGCAAGTGCAGTGGTTAAAACATTTGTCTGAGTTCTTGACATTTCCCCCCCTTTTAATGCATATTTTCCTTGTACCTGTAATTCTATAATTAAAAAAATGTTTTATCATGACCTTTTGTTATATTCTTCTTTGCGTTATTCCTCCACTCACTTCCCCATCTCAGTTCTCTCTGGTTGCCATGAAATGAACTAAGGCTGTTTCTGAGTATATTCCTTTGTTTTGTATGTTTTAAACCCTTTCCTTTCTGCCTCTCAAAATATACATCCTCTATAGTGAATAAAACATTAAGAACACCATGAGCCATGCCCCTCCACTGTGTTTCCCCTCCAAAAACAGGTTTGTAGTCATGATACTCATTTTGATTTCTTAGGATTTTCATTCTAGTAGATTGAACTTTTTTTCTTATAGGGTTGCTTAAAAAAAGTATTTTTATTTTAGCTTAATAGAAAAATTGAGCAGAAAGTACAAGGAGTGCCCATATAGCCCTGTTATAGCCCCTTCCACTCCCAGATCCCATAGTTATTAACATCTTGGATTAGTTGCCACATGTGTTACAGTTGATAAGACAATATTGATATGTTACTAACTAAAGTCTATAGTTTACATAAGGATTTATTTGTACTATACATTCTCTGGTTTTCACAAGTATATCATACAGAACTTTTAAAAAAAAGATTCACCCATCCATCCTAGGAAGAGAGAACGAGAGAGAGAGGGATTGCTGCAAGTGGCAGGAAGAGGAAGAGGGCAAGAGAATCCCAAGCAGACTCTGTGATGAGTATGGAGCCTAACCCGGGGCTTGGTCCCATGACCTGAGATGAAACTAAGAGTTGGATGCCTAATCTAATGTGCCACCCAGGTGCCTCCAGAATTGTTTTACTATCCTCAAAATCCTTGGTGTTCCACCTATTCATCCTTCTTCCCCAAATACTGATCTTTTCATTTTGGGTTTTTTCATGTAGCAATATGCATTTGTTTCCTCCTTGTCTTTTTATGACTTGATAGCTCATTTCTTTGTTGTTGCTAAATAACATTTCACTGAATGGATGTACCACAGTTGCAAAATCTTTGCAATCTGGTTTTCTTTAGCATAATCAAGAGCTTTATTATTCTGGATTATAATTACAACCTATTTATCTTGATGCCTGTGAAAAGGCCTTGATTTTTTCATAACTCAGAATTCTGCAAGAAACAAATGCGAACTATAAATGTATCACTGTACTTGATCTTTGTTCCCCATTTGGTCTCACTCGAGGAAAATTTATTTGAACATCAACAATATCCTAGACATCGTATAGAATGCTCTGAATTATTAGCCAAGGATTTCATTGGAAAGTATTGTACAAGGTAGAAAATACTCTCCCATGGTTTTCCTTTGATAATTTGTCATCTTATTAAGAAAACTGACCAATTGTAACACTGGGTTTTTATATTTATCTCAGATATGTATACGTGTATCATATGCCTTCTTGCATTTGTTTACTTGGTATCTTGGTCCATTTGGGCTGCTATAGTAAAATATCACAGACAGGTAGCTTTTAAACAATGGAAATTTATTTCTCACAGTTCTGGAGCATAGAAGTCCAAGATAAAGTTACCATGGTTGGACAAAGGTTCTTTTCTAGTTTATAGACTTCTTGTCCTCGTGTGGTGGAAAAGGCAAGGGAACTCTGTAGAATCTCCTTTATAAGACCACTACTCCCATTCTTGACAACTCTACCTCATGACCTTCCCACATAATCGCTTCCCACAGCCCCCCAGCTACTAATGCTATCACCTTTGGGATTAGGATTTCAAATGAGATGGGTAGGAACACAAACATTCAGACCATAGAACTTGGGGCATAGTCTCCCCATCAGCACATAGCTGGATAAAATCCAGGTGACCCATGTGAGCTTGGCTGATTCTTTTCCCCTGTTATCCTTCTGTGAAGCTCATTGGCAGGTGAGAAGATGGGAACAATCCTGATGACTTAGTGGCAGTTTTGTCCCTGAGTAACCCAAATAGGGCTGTAACCCAAATAGGGCTGATCCCATACAGTTCTGAATGAACATGGGAACCACACTGTGGGGAAGGACATAGTGTATGTTCTTAGAGGGCATTTTCTGTGTTTTCCATTTCACCCTCTAACCCCAGGATCAAGGGGAATATATTCTGCTGATAAAAACTCCATGCACATATTCATCTTTAGAATAGGACAGAATTTTGGGTGTGGTGTATATAAGAACGGATCTTACTTAAGGAGGGTACTTACTCAAGGTGGCAAATTAGTGATGAGGCACCTCAGTTTAATCTCAATTCAGTGACGATTTATTTAGGACCCAATAGATGCTGGAAATTATGCGAGGTGGGTTAGATAGTAAGATGAATTCATTTTGGATTCATTTGGATAGATAGTAAGATGAATTCATTTTGGATTCATCTTACTATCTAACCCACCTCGCATAATTTCAGCCTCAAAGAGTGTGCAATTTTAGAAGGACTGATTGTTTCAGTATAAGTAGAGATCTACACTTGATCTTAGCCAAAAGGCCAAGAAGTGATTGTATAGGTAGAGATCTGAGAAAAGTATAATTAGAGGTAAAAGAGCTGATAGGAGAGGTTAAAACTTCTGAATTGGGATATCTTATAGTGTGAGTATCTTGAGGGGAAAACTGAATACTTCTAGAGCAAGGCATCCGAACCCTTAGGTAGTACCAACCATACAGTGGTGGTGGCTGTCCCCTTCTTTGGAGTATGAGCATTAAGTATTGTCTCTGTATTCTTAATTTTCCCATCCCATCAGGGTTTTCTCTTACTGGTTCTTTCCTCATGTCTCTAATATCCTCTCTTTCTCTCTCTCTTTAATTTGGCCACCCAGAATTCAAAATTCAGTATGTGTTAACTATATTGAATACATTTTTATGTTATTTGTTCCTACTTCTTAAAGGTATGTAAAGTAGTTTGTGTAACCCAATACTAAATTTGATTTAATGTATTTGAAGAAGTATCATGCTAAATTCTTCACTTGATCTTAGCCAAAAGGCCGAGAAGCGATATCATGCTAAATTCTTGAGGCAGGAATGTGTCTCCCACTCACCATGTATCTAGAATAGCACCTGGGATGTAACTGGTGTCTCTATGTTGGAAAAAGGTTTCAGGCCAGAAAATCCAGAGTTTATATTATCTATTAGCTCAGTGGAAATTTTGCCCAATCATTTTTAATATGTCTCCTCACTTAAAACATGGGATTAATAATCATATTTTAAGGCTTTTTTTGTAAAAGCAGAGGAAATGATGAGAAAACATTTTAAACCATATAATATTTATTTTTATAACATATAATGTATTATTTGTTTCAGGGGTACAGGTCTGTGATTCTTTAGTCTTAAAAATTCACAGCACTCACCATATCCTCCCCAGTGGCCATCCCCCAGCCACCCCATCCCTCCTACACCTCCCCTCCAACAACCCTCAGTTCGTTTCTTGAAATTATGAGTCTCTTATGGTTTGTCTCCCTCTCTGGTTTCATCTTGGTTCATTTTTCCCTCCCTTCCTCTATGATCCTCTGTCTTGTTTCTCAAACTCCTCATATCAGTGAGATCACATAATTGTCTTTCTCTGATTGACTTATTTCACTCAGCATAATAGCCTCTAGTTCCATCCATGTCATTGCAAATGGCAAGATTTTTTGATGGCTGCATAATATTCCATTGTATATACATACCATATCTTCTTTATCCTATTCATCTGTTGATGGATATCCAGGCTCTTTCCATAGTTTGGCTACTGGGGACATTGTTGCTATAAACATTGGGGTGCACGTGCCCCATTGGACCACTACATTTGTATCTTTAGGGTAAATACCCAGTAGTGCAATTGCTGGGTCATAGGGTAGCTCTATTTTCAACTTTTTTGAGAAACCTCCATACTGTTTTCCAGAGTAGCTGCACTAGCTTGCATTCCCACCAACAGTGTAGGAGGGTTCCCCTTTCTCTGCATCCTCGCCAACACCTGTGGTTTCCTGACTTGTTAATTTTAGCCATTCTGACTGGTATGAGGTGGTATCTCATTGTGGTTTTGATTTGGATTTTCCTGATGCCAAGTGATGTGGAGCACTTTTTCATGTGTCTGTTGGCCATCTGGATGTCTTCTTTGCAGGAATGTCTGCTCATGTCTTCTGCCCATTTCTTGATTGGATTATTTGTTATTTGGGTGTTGAGTTTGATAAGTTCTTTATAGATTTTGGATACTAGCCCTTTATCTGGTATGTCATTTGCAAATATCTTCTCCCATTTTGTCAGTTGGCAGATCACTTTTGAGTGAAGTGGCCACCCAAAAATAATGCAAGAGCAAAGGTGAGTTCGCATTATCAGTTTTCTTTCCCTTCATTTATTCCGCCCTGTGAAGTTCCATAATCTCTTTCACCAACCTATTTTGGGGTGTGGAAGGTGATTCTTCCTGGGACCAAAACATGGTATCCTATGTTACTGTGGAACTATCCTAAGGTAGGGATACTCTAGCCATTCTTTCCATAGTATAAGAATAAATTTTGGCTTCCCAAGGACAGTGGTTGTCTTTTGATAACAATGGCTCTTGGGGGCGGGGGGGGGTGCTCTCATTTCATTTAAGGGAGCTCACTAGTTATAGCAAAGATAAGGCAGGATAAGGGCTCTACTCAAACACCAGTGCAGAATAATTTAGCTTATCCCAAACTCCCAGTCAGTTGTCATTCAGGTAGCATTGGATCATTGCTGCCTTATGGAATAAAAGCCCAGCAAGTACATTTCATAGGGAAATAAGGTACCTACAAGTAAGCAGGAGAGGGTATAATGTAAATTTCCAGATAAAACACAACATGCTGGTTAAATTTGAACTCCAGATAAACATTTTTAGTATAAGTATATCCCATATGTGCCCAGTTAAATTGGGATTTCTGAGAAATAATGAATTTTTTTTAGCATCAGTATATCCCATGCAATATTTAGCCAAGAGGACTGAGTTATATAGGTGGGGGTGGGGAGGCCACAGACATGACAGAAGAAAATATAAGGAAAGGTAATTGACGTGAAGAAACACCACCCCCCAAAAAAGGAAACATAATTCTCACAATCATTATAAATGGAATAGTTGAAATTAGGCGCAAGACCAAAAATTATTGTAATCCCCAAATGTTTTGTTTGTATTTTTAATCTTGAAATCCTAAAGCATTTTTCTTAAGTACATTCACCATGAGTGCTTTAATTTAATTCAAAAGATTCCATGATTTATTCCAGAATTTCTTAGAAAAACTGTCCAGTAAGAAACATTCTTTTTTTAAAGATTTTATTTATTTATTTGACAGAGATCATAAGTAGGCAGAGAGGCAGGCAGAGAGAGAGAGGGAAACAGGCTCCCTGCTGAGCAGAGAGCCCGATGCAGGGCTTGATCCCAGGATCCTGGGATCATGACCTGAGCTGAAGGCAGAGGCTTTAACCCACTGAGCCATCCAGGTGCCCCAAGAAACATTTTCTAATCCAGGTTTACTTAATTTGTCTTCCCTGCTTCCTAAAATCTCTTCAAGCCACTTACTTGCAATGTTAAAAAAAAAAATGCTCACTCTTTCTGCTCCAGAACCAACAAGTACTTCATCACTTAATGCAGTTCTCTCCCCGATTTCCAGAGGAAAATCTTGGCATCTTCAGTAGAAACACAGAGCATGTCCCTGCTTGCTTTGCCCACCTCAGATTTGACTTTCCCCTAATTTATGCCCTACTTCCTAGAAGTAGTTCATTGCCAAATTCTGCTTCATTGCCAAATGTGTGCCTCTCCGGCGTGAGGCTCTGTTGAGTGTTTTCCCTCAGGTGAGAGGGTGGAATGGCTCGTTTTCCTAGCTTGTGAGCAGAGGTGGCACCTGAGTAGCAACCTGAGGCTTGGCTGCCTGCGGCTCCAGTGGGAAAGGATCAATCTAGCATAGAAAAGCAGGCACAGATAGATAGCTAAACACTGTAGTACAATGATGGCATACATCTCTGAAATGAGAATCTTGAAAATCAATAAGAATTGAAATTGAAAAAGGAAGAATTGTAGCTGTCAAAATTCAGGATGTCGGCAGAATACTTGAGTCCAGGTCCACACTGGCTTGTTTGGTGCCCAGGAGAATCATCTGTTAAGAAAAGTTGTCTCTAGGGTGACCTTTCTCATGTCTCTTTGAAAAACATTGTGTCTCAGCCCAGGGACTGGACTCGTCTCCCAAGTCCTAATTGACCTACACATCATGTTGGCACAAGTGTGAGGGGCATTCCCTCAGCTAGAGAGGGGCCTCTGGGGAGGGAGGAGGAGCCAAGGGCCAGAGGCTCATGCGGGAATGGGAAGGTCTGGATGGATAGAGTGAGGCACATTTCAAATTCATATAAAGACTATAAACAAAAATCTGTTGTCTGGAAGACTTGCTAAGGGTACAAATAGCAATCAGGCAAGGTGAGAAAAGGGTTTGTCACAGAAAACACTGAGCATCAGAGCACTTTCCTGTCTCCCAGTTAGAAGATGAAATTCAAAATACGCTATTTAAAACATTAAATAAAACCAGAATATGACACTCTACCTGTATTACATCTTTTTTTGATGAATTTTTATTTTTTTTCAAAATTGTATCAATTTTTATAGTAACACAAACATTTCCCGATGTTCCACATTCTTGCCAAACCTTGGTGGTGTCTTAGTTACTGTACTAGGTTTGGGGTCTGGTTTTGCTTAATCATTGTAGTGGTTGAGCCGTGGTTTGGCATTGTGGATTTGGTTTGTTTCCTTATTTCTGATGAGATGAAATGCATTTCTGTGTGTGTAGCAGCATTTGGGTATCTCCTTTCACGAAGAGTCACGTGTGTTGCCCATTTTAAACATTGGGTTCTTCATATTTACTGATTTATATTTCTTGATATCTTCCAAACACCTTATCAGTTATATTGATTAAAAAATCTCTATTTCCTTTTTTCTCAATGATGTGTTTTGAAGAATAATTCTTTAAATATTTTTATTTATTTATTTGACAGACGGAGATCACAAGGAGGCAGAGAGGCAGAGAGAGAGAGGAGGAATCAGGCTCCCCGCTGAGCAGAGAGCCCGATGTGGGGCTCGATCCCAGGACCCCGGGACCAGGACCTGAGCCGAAGGCAGAGGCCTTAACCCACTGAGCCACCCAGGCGCCCCTTGAAGAATAATTCTTAATTTTAATACGGTCCAGTTTTTTTTATGGCTAATGTTTTCCAGGTCCTGTTTGGATCGTTAGTTTTCTGCTCATATTTTTTTAAAAGAAAGATTGTTATAAGATATTTCCTTGTGTTTTGACTACTTTAAGATATAACTACTTAGCATATCTGTTCAAGAGAACAATTTTGCCTTTGCAAGGTAAATCAAATAGCATAATTCAGACTAATACCATCAATTCCTTTACCAAACTATGCCTTGAAAACTTAGGTATTATCATTGGCCTGAAAATAGAGAGATGGAAGGCCCTACACATATTTTTTTTATTAGCTCTCTGTTTATCATTCACATCCAGTGTTTCACTAGTAATCTATATTCTCGAAAGTGTCACTTCTCAGGCCTTAATGTGCCTTCAGATCAGTTGGAGATCTAGTGAAAATGTAGCTTCTGATTCAATAGGTCTGGGGGGGGGGGGGAAGACCCTGAATTTCTCCCAGGTCAAGGCAGCTGATTAGAAAATCACACTTGGAGAGCAATTTTCTCCAGCACAAGGCAGATTCTGCTACCATGAAGAATATGTAAAGAACATTATTTATGTACTAGATACTACATCCGTAGGATTTTAAATAGAACAAACTGCTCTCCCCCCCCCATATGTCCTTGAACTAAACAGACCTCTATTCTCAATTTTTCTCAAATGTAAAGCAGAATATAAGCTGGTGATTGCTAAGACCAATTTAAAATATTTAAGGAGTTGGGAGGTGTAGATCAGCTGTCCTGCTTATAAGAGGGTTCTGAGGCTAAATCCCATAAAAAGGAGCCAACCAGTTGGCCAGCACAGGGCAGTGTCTTCTCTGAAAGAAATTTTTACTATACAATTTTGATTAAAAGATTAATTTGAAATAAACTTATATCCACCTCCTTTTTCTTTCTTATCCTAACACTTTACAATATTCTACTCAGCTTCTCCCAGCCCACTATGAAGGAGACTAATAGTGGCACTTGAAATTTTAGTATCTTAAGCAACACAGTACCACCTAAATATGATGCATTTGAAGGTTAGCAACTTAAAAGTTTACAGAGGAGAAAACTGGCAGACACTGTCTGGCCAGGTGATCAAGGTCAGCAATGCCAGTGATAAGTCTTATCAGTAGTCTTGACCGCTGGATATGATGTAATGAGAAAGGCACTTTACTTCATAGCCTTTCTTCCCCAAAACCCATAACCCCAAAGTAATCATGAGAAAACCATCAGACAAGGCTGAAATGAGGAGCATTCTACAAAGTCTGGCCAGTAATCCTCAAAAATATGAAGGTTATTACAAAGACTAAAAAACTGCCACAGGCCAGAGGACATGAGGGGGGCATTGCTGACTGAATGCAGTGTGGTTCCTGGTTCCCATCTTGGAACAGAATAAATGGAGAAACTGGTTAAACCTGATTCAGGTCTAGAGTTCAGTTAATAGTAATATATCGATGCTGGTTTCTGAGTTCAGACAAATGTATCACTGTAATGTGCAAACATTAGAGGAACCTCAAGTGGGTGGGGGATGTATGGGAACTCCTTGTACTAACTTTGTCATGTTTCTGTAAGTCTAAAATAACTCCCCAATACAGAACATATTAAAAATGGTATTGAAAGCAGGATTGAGGGAGAGCAGCATTTAAGGAACTACTGGAACATATTCTTCTTGAAAACGTACTTTGTGGACAAATTTCTTCCCTATAATGTGTGTGTGGGGGGGGCGGGGGACAGGTAGGATGTTGTGCAGGAGTGTGTATTTTACTAATGATCTACTGAGAAAATAACACAAAAATCAAGGATGACCTCTGGTTCAAAAGAAAACCAAAAGAACACCCCAGTGTCCAAGAAGGAAAGAAAGAGAAAGAGAAAGAGAGAAAGAAAGTCCTTAGTCATGAAAGTTACCTACGCTCAGCTGACATGTACCAAATTGCTTTGGAAGAAAGCAAAGTCTAGAGAAACTGTTGAAAAATCTGTCGAGTGACTAATCCCAAGTTGGATCCCAATGGAGGAAATTGGAGAGATCCATTAGGCAGACGAGGCTGTCCATTTCCTCAGAATTATCGACCGTGGTGTGATGCCCTTGCTCTGTGCGCATGTGCCACCGGAGAAGCTCCCCAGCCAGAATCGAGTTAAGTGGAAACATCACAATCAATAAAAGACACTCTATTTTCCATTTGCTCATTGTTTTTTAAGGGCTTATTTTGTAACAGCACAAGAAGGATTCAATTCAATATCAATTCACCTTCTGGGTGGGAAAGGACTCCAGATACTGACTTTTAGCGCCTGACAAAGTTTGTGACAAGGCTCAGTTTGCTAACATTCTGACCAAAGTGCAAACCTCAGCCACAGAGGAGCCAGGATAAGCAGATGTTGGGCCCCACTTCATGATACTGGAACCCCTTTCAATGCAGCAACAAAGTCAACAAATGCCAACCGAGCACCTACTGGCTGTTCAGCCAGCCAGCCAAACTCCTTTCATGGTTTTCAGTGAGTTGCCAAGAGCTGTTCTCATCTGGGTTTTGTTTTTACCAGGTTAAATAGCTAAATTAGTAGTCTTTCAGGTGCTCATACCATTCTGGGTTTGTTTTTTTTTATCCAGGAGTGAGTTAAATGATACTGTTTAAGGCAATGTTTGACCTTTATGTTGACTTTATGTATTTTTTTTTTGAATTTTTGTTTTTGAGTTTGTACGGCTGATGGTGGTGGTAGCAATGACGACATATTAGACTCCACTTAGAAATATATTTCTTTCATATTCTTTACCTAGTCTTGCTCCTGCCTCAAGTGAAAATTACTAGGATTAACCAAGGATGTGGTTCTATGTATATTTAATATATATAGCAAATATTTTCAAAGATGGCTGTGATCAATCCTCCCACTCATTTATGTATACATACCTCTGCAACAAGACTTGATGCTCTTCCCATGAAGAGGGGCAATCTATTTCTCCACCCTTGGAATCTCCTTGTGACTTGTTTGACCAGTAGGGCATTAGCTAGTGTGATATGGGAGACTTGAAAATGGGTGCTTTACTGCTGCTGAAAATCCTGCCTTTGTATGAATAAGCCAGGGCTAGTCACCTGGAGAAGGAAGGCGACAAAGACAGAGACCCTTCCTGTCTCACTCATCCCAGTGAAGGCCCCAGACATGGGAGTGAGGGTCTCCTAGGCCATGTGACTTCAGCCAAGCCAACTCAGAGCAGCAGCACTGCCAAACTAACCCACAACAATGATAAATGTTTCAAGCTATGTTTTGAGGTGGTTTGCTACATCGCAAATTCTAACTCCTATAGTACATACTCTTTGCTAGAATGGTTTATTTTTCTCATTTAACTTAAATCTTTAGAGTCTCAAATCCTAATTCAGAGCAAATATCTTGTCCTCAGAATCTGCCTCTACCTGGGAGACAGAATTATTGCTGATAATTCTATACCACTATGTTAATACATGTGACACTTATGCCATATTTTATTTATACCTTTACTGTCCATGTCTGTTTCCCTCTCACTAAGCTCTAAAAGTTTTGTACATCTTTGGGCATTTCCTGGTCTTCAGTATGGTAGACACTGGAAAATTTTTGAAAGCTCTAGGAAAATGTTTTCTTATTAACAGACATCTTTGTGCTGGGAGTTTTGAAGCAGCCCAGTGTATAAGGCTACCCTGAGAAATAAGACAGGAGAAATGGAAAATATAGATTATAATTCCTGTTACTGATAAAAACTAGGTAGAAGATATTTATCTATAACCCAATGTGCTTTCTAATATTCAATTCCAGAAGTAGGCAAATGGACCCACTCAGATACAGGCTATGCTATACTAGACTTCATTTGAGTAGCATCTGGGAAGATTCCCTTCCTGTCCCTCCCCTACTGAAGAGTTGACCCCACTCTCTCCATGACCTCGTTGTACGTATGTTGTGTCTTTTGGTGTTCATAGATCTTCCTGGCAGTCTTGATAAATTACCAGTGTATCTTTCCCCAGTCCAAGATTGTAATTCCTTTGGTTCAAGGCAGGCATGTTAATTATTTCTGTGTCATTTGTGCCTGGTGGAGTTCTAGGCACAGAGTACTTAACATTTGTTGAAAGACTAAGCTCTGGGGCACCTGGGTGGCTCAGTGGGTTAAAGCTGCTGCCTTCAGCTCGGGTCATGATCCCAGGGTTGTGGGATTGAGCCCCGCATCGGGCTCTCTGCTCTGCGGACAGCCTGCTTCCTCCTCTCTCTCTCTGCCTCTCTGCCTACTTGTGATCTCTGTCTGTCAAATAAATAAATAAATAAAATCTTTAAAAAAAAAAAAAGACTGAACTCTGTAATTGTATGATTCTGGAGATAGTTTGACATCACCTTTCTCAATTAATTGGCATTGAAATCATCACAATTATGAAATGGCATAGGTCACATATGACACATGATAGTGTATGAGCAAAAGGGGAAATCAAAGCTGTTTATGATGCTAATTTTAATAGGCATGTGCTCGCTTAAGGAGATCAGAACTCACCACAGTAATGAGGGATGATTTGCTGTTTGTGTACTAACTTAACTACCCTTCTTATTTGCAGTGTATTTTAGAGACTTAAAGATGACGTGACTATGACATGTTCTAAACACTGAATATGGTGTTTAGCTGACCTTTTGTTCTTCCAATCAAGAAATGGGCATATTTTCATTAACTTTTAAAGACAAAACTGCCTTGGAAGATGTTTCTGTAAGGAAGATAGTTCTCTGATTTTATAGTGCTTGATAAAAATAAAGATTCTTGATTCCCATCCCCAGCATCTCTTATTGAAGGGGTCTGGGTAGAGACTAGTATTGGGCGTCGAATAGCTACCCAGGTGACTCTGATTCAGGTAGCCCATTGACCATCTCATGAGTAGGAGATCTTCTAACTGAACAGAAATCTGCTCAACTATCTCAAGTTCGGTCCATTTTTCTTTTGTAAGAATGGAGAGATCTGTATTCCCAGGAAGCCAGGGAATGTCACACAAGCAGACATCTGAAAGGTTCAGCATCAGGGCAGCTCCAGGTATACTGACTTGCCCCCACCCCTCACCTCTCTCTCCTGTTTCCTCTGATTCTTCATAGCTGATCTCTTTTCACTCCCAACCGCTTGCCTTTCAGACCTTAGGTCCTCAGGACTTGAGCATGTCCTGCCCCTCAGTATCCCAGCACTTCCCTCTACATGTCTCACCACCACCTGTGCACTTACCTGTGTCTTTTGTTTCAGATTCCCCAGAGGCAATTTGATCAGTGCAGTGTATCTTCTGGGGTCTTGATACCCAAATCAAAGGTTAGGAAAACCTCTGAGAAACATTTCTTACTGGACATCCACTCCTCATCCAGGTACTGGGGGGCGGGGAGGCGGGGCTGCGGGGCTAGCAGTGGAAGGAAGGTTTTGTAGAAAATAGTGGCAGGGAGGCTGAGGGAACCTGGGCATAGTATGTTACTGGCACTCAGACCTTCTCACTATTTCAGTGTCAGAATTTATAACGAGTGATAAAATAGGGAGTAAATTTGTCTCCACAAAAGACCTTTACCTTAAGGAATGTTCACCATAGAATAGAGAATATGTAACCTTGCTGTGGAGTGTGATGTTTTAATAATGCAAATACTTAAAGGGGGAGTTCTAAGATGTTTGGATGTCAAGGAACTTTTAGAACCCAAAGGCCAGCAAATAGAAGATACTCAATTTGGATAAGGCCTTCTTTTCAATTGAGTAGAACTTCAGGTGCTCATTTTGTCTTCATAGTCCTGGGAATTATTTGTATTAAACCCCATCTTAGCTAGAGGATGATTTGTTAGGATGATTTTATTTACTTATCAGACTCAGTGGGAGTATGATTTACTTGATGGAAATTTACCTTGATGCACTCATTTTTGCATATTAGAAGTAAAACAAAAACAAAAACCCAAAACCCCTCACACTCAGAATTGATTTCCTTGGCAAAATAGTAATTAAAGAGCTTGTGTGTGCACATCTCTCCCCCACTCCTACTCCCTCCCCCGTGTACATGTGTGTGTAGTTGTGTGTATTTAATAAGAAAATGTAAAAAATCTGGAGTCAAAAACCAAATTATTTTCCTGAAACTTGTAACATATCTCCAGATTAGAAAGATTTCATTTTGGACAATGCAATGAAACTTAAGTAATTATCCATGTTGTATGTCTGTATGTTTGATAGACAATATTTTGTCTTCAAAAGCCTTCAAAATATTTTGATATGCAACCTTTCTTCTTTTCCTTTGTGTTGTCAGACAACATGCCAGCTGTCAGATGGAGGGAAGCAAGAAACTTTGGCATCACTATTCCTGCCACCTTCACCATGGAGTCCCTAGAAATAGCATAATAGGATAAACCAGCCTCAGAGGGAGAGCAGCAGGTGGCACTCCTTGTATCCAGAGCTGAAGGTGTAAATGAATTTCAATGTCTTTTTGATATCCAAACAAAAATAAGATTACAAAGAATGAAGCTTTTGTTAGGAGAGAGCCCAGTATTTGAAGTAAATCATGATATTTTTCATTATCATGCAGCTTTCCTCTTTGAAAGAGTTTTCAGAACACCAGTTTCCACCCTGAAGCACCCTGTTTTCAGAACAGCCAGTTTCCCTTCTTATCTCCTAAGGAGTTTCTATGAACTCCCTCTTAAGGAAGGGGAGGTGATACTGATCTGAACCAGGTGGTAGGTGGAAGGAATTAAGTCTGTTGTAGAAATGTTACCATAAAATACATTTGCTGTAATTACCAGGAAAGGAAACGATGGTGACCTTCATGTTCTATGTTGTTAGTTGTTGCCCTATTTCTTAGCTTTATTTTCTGTCCATTCCTTGCCATTTCAGATTGATCGTACTTTTATGGCCCGTCTTAAGTCCTGCTCCTTTTCCCTGCCCTGACTGCTCCATATTAAAGAAACCTGCTCTCCTCAGACCACCTATAGCATGAACAGAAACACAATTTGTCACATGGTTCAGCATTTGTATTAGGATTCAGCTGCGTCTTACACCTCATGTTTTTAATCAGATTTTGAACTACTTGAGAAAATAGAAGGTGACTTCATCTCTCATGTACTCTTCATGATGTTTCAAACATTCCTGCATCCAGAAGGGTCACATTCTACTTTATTCACAGTCAACCTACCTCAGGAACATCCAACCAGCACCAAAAGAGGGATGGGCGATGATGGAATTTGCGGGCCCTCTGACCTGGTGCCATCTTTTCTTCTGCTCTTACCTGGATCTTTTCAGGTTCCAGCTCTGGCTCTTCTCTCTCTCTGGTCCCACACTTACCCCTCCAGCTTGCTCAGAGGTTCAGTGACCTCTATGTGGTCAGCTCCATCTGTAGCTCTGCAAGTCTCTGACTCCTGGGTGCTCTGGGTGACTGTTCTGCCTTAGCCTCCCTGATCAGGAATGGACCACGGATGCTCAGTTGTAAATAATTTACCTTATCCTTTGCAATCAGTTAACACCAAGCCAAACTTGTGCCAGGGCCACAGCTGTGCATAATGTGACCCAGGCTTTTTTCTCATTTCTGTCCCCTTCCCTCAAAAATTCTGGCCTTTCTGTCCCTTGAAGCTTCAGGACCCTTTCACTTCTCTTCTATCTGGAGGGCTTTCCTTCAGCTGACCACACATCTGGTTCCTGCTCATGTTCTCAGCACACCCTTCTTAAATTTGATGCCCTCCCATTCCTCTCTCAACCTGTCTTCACTTCCTTCACAGCATACATCACCATCTATAATTATTTATTTGTTAATGTATTTACCATATATCTTCTCCCATCAGGAGAATGTAAACTTCGTGAAAGCAGGGGCTTAATCTTTTCTATAACCAAGAGGGCATGGAATGTAGAAAATGCTTAATATATGGGTGGGTGCTTGCATAGATGTGGAAGGAATGAGTACATAGAAAAACGAAGTTCTTTCATAATGTCTGTACTCCCTATACCTGCTTTCACTTCAGGGACCATGCTCTTGCTCTCTCTTGTTATATATGGTTTGGTACCTAATTGAGAACTAAATTGGAAATGTCACAGATGCCACATTGTCTCAGTGAGCTGGAGATCTATGCCAATCCTTGATTAATTACCTGTTTTTCCTCACATTTGAATAGAGTGACACTAATTTTTAGTTGATCATCTGCTGAATCTACCACATGGATGAGACAGTGATGCCACCTCTGCTGGGTGGAGATAATACACCATCAACAGCTCCATCTGCTCAGACCTATTCATTGTGCAAAGGGGGTCCTGCCCATTGGGTCTTGTTGGTATATATGCCAAAATAGGCAACTGGGAAGATGAGGTAGTACTACTTGCCAGTATTTCACAGACCAGCGACCCAAGGTTCTGAGACTCAATCACAAAGCTGTTAAAAAAAAAAAAAAAAGAACAGACATGCTGGTTGTGGAATCCAATTTTATGTGATTTCCTTTGCATCACTGTCTTTCTCTTGGTCCTCTGCATTTTTCCAGCATCTTCTGTTCCTTACAATCACAGTTGTATCTGAGTGAAAGTTCCATAAATGACAGAAGGTGGCTTCTGGTGGCGACAGAAACCAAGGGGTCCTTGGTGAATTCCCTTAAAACATGTGTCCCAGGGAGAAGCTGGAGGTGGTCTTAATAGTCTAGGGTGGGGTCTGCAAACTTTTGGTAAAGAGCCATATGGGAATGTTAGACTTTGAAGGCTAAGAGGCAAAATCAAGGATGTTACATAATATTTATATGACAAGAGATGAGATGAATTTATATACTTTTTTCCCAACAATTTAAAAATGTACAACCTTCTTAGCTACAGACCATACAGAAATGGCCCAATTGGGCCTGAAGGCTACAGTTTGATGACTTCTACTCTGGGGAAAAAAACAAATATTAGCCCAGGACTCCTAAACCAATACCATGTTGAATATAAATATATAAATATAAATATACACACACACACACACATATATATATATACATACATACATATGTATAATCACAATATATACTTAATATGTATATATTTTACACATGTAGTTTCTGAGTTCATGGGCAATGTCAATATCCTAAACACATTGACCTTGCCTTTGGCCACAAACTTGGCTCTTTTATCAGGGTGTGCTCACTTCCACACTTATGTCCTGGCAGCCCCTTCCGAATTCTGTAACATCTGTAAAAAGTTGGAAGGGACCATACCTTTTAACTTGGCCACAGGAGATGTATTTTCTCACTGGAACCTCATCAGGTGGGGACATGAGCCTTGTTACAGTCTTTGTTATCTGGCTATACTTTTCTCTCTCACTTTCTTTAGAGTTCCCACAGAGGCCTTTCTGCTCATTCAGTTCTCTGGAACACATCACTTAATAAAACCCTCATTAGACTTGATTGCTACATTTTCAGTAAACAATAAAACTTTCTTTTGAACATTGCTGTACTGGTGAGACTACTAAGGTAGATGGAATTAGGCCTATTTAGAGCTCTGTTTCCCTACACGTATGGGTGAAGGACCTCATTTTTCACTGAAGGGGGTAGTAGTTATGGAACTTGAAGAACTTCCCAACCAATTGAGACTGGGTCATGCCTTAGACTGCATTTTGACTATAATGCATTGGCTTTCTTCTATGGAAAGTTCTTCCCAGTGGTTTTTAATAGGACTTTAAATATCATCCAGAGTTGGAGGCAAAGCCCTAAGGTAGGGTCTTCCCACATAAAGCCAGAACAGAGCTCTATCCCCAAGTACAGTAGACTCTTGAACAATACAGGGATCGGGGAACACCAATTTCCCCCCAACCACTCCACCACCCACACAGACAAGATTTCACTAACTTTTGACTCTCCACAACCTAATGACTAATAACCTACTGTTGATCAAAATCCTTACTGATAAAACATAAATTAACACATATTTTCTATGTTACATGTATTGTATACTGTATTCTTATAATAAAGTAAGCTAGAGAAAAGAAAATGTTAAGAATAAGGAAAAGAGGGGCACCTGGGTGGCTCAGTGGATTAAAGCCTCTGCCTTCGGCTCAGGTCATGATCTCAGGGTCCTGGGATTGAGCCCACGTCAGGCTCTCTGCTCAGTGGGAGCCTGCTTCTCTTCCTCCCTCTGCCTGCCTCTCTGACTACTTGTGGTCTCTGTCTGTCAAATAAATAAATAAAATCTTTAAAAAAAGAATAAGGAAAAGAAAATACATATATAATACTGCATGGCATTTATCAAAAACATCCACATGTAAGTGGGCCTATGCAGTTTAAAACATGTTGTTCAAAGGTCCACTGTACTCCATCTTCCTGCCTCCTCATCAGTACGTGTATGGTTACACTTCCTGGTACCTTGCAGTTAGCTGTGGTCTGTGGCTTGCTTTGGATGATAAAATTTGAAAGGAAGTAGCATGTGTCTCTTTTAGGCAGAAATATTAAAGTGCCAGAGCAAGAGACCGGAGCTCCTTTTTTCCTAGCCACAGGGAACATGGAAGCCCAGTGAAGACTGATTTGCCATCAGTCTGGGGCATCCAAGAAAAGTCCTCCATGAAGCCGTATGGAGCATGAAGTTGCAGTAAGAAATAGACCTTTGTGGTTTTAAGTCACCGAGATTCAGGGTGTTATTGTTATTTCAGCAAAACTCAGCCCATCCTGACTGCTGTCACAATCCAAACACTAGTCTAGTCCAAATGCATGAGAATAGAAAAATAATGCTGCTTGTTTGTTAGAATTATTAATAATGGTTTCCAGTTAGACCATTTCTAGATACAATTGTCCTGCGTGCCATGCTTGTTGAGCCATAGCTATAGGCAGTTGTGTGCCTTTGAGTATGGATCCAAAGACCAAACCTCTACCACAGAAGGGGAAATGGTGCATGAGTTGAAGGCAAAATCCAGATAGTGGGGTGAATGCCATCGCATTTTGCTCTGCAAACATTTATTGAGCACCACTGTATACAAGACACTGTTAGGACCTCGGACTATTTTTTCAGACAGTTTCTGATGAACTGCAGGTATTTTCTTTGATTTCTTATTTTCCTTGTGCTCAAGCAGTTAGTTAGGAGGACACCTAATTAGCAGCTATTGTACCTCTATGCAGACAATTTACAAGTCTCTTCTCCAAAGGGGGAAATGTTAATGAGAAGAGAATCCTGTGGCTGAACTCTTGGAGGGGACAACTGTCTGCCTTTATTGCATTCACTGGGCAACTTTGTTCCTTCCGTGTTCTGTACCCGGTCAGCAGAAGCATGCAGTGACTCACATGACACAAGGTTTATTTTGACCTCCCCAGATTGAAAACATACGCTAATTTAGTGGGCCCTCTTGGCCAGCATGAGAAGGTAATGTGAAAAATCAAAACTGACAGCACATTTAAATCACACTCCTAACCCAGAATGGGCATCTATACATATCATGGAACAATTTAAGTCCCCAGAGGAAGAAGCAAGGGACACTATAATTGTCGGAGGATGTGTATTGAAGGTAGAACTTTGCAGCTACTAAGGACCATGGGTTGGGTAGTCCACATTTAGGTTGCAAGGGAGAGAAATTTAGCCACTGACCAGTTAAGAAACCTGGAGAAGCCACAAAATATGAAGGTTGACTTGCTCATTTTCATCCAGCACACACCTGTAGCTGCTATAGAATTTCCAATACTAAACGAGATTGCTAGGGAATCCTCTTTTACTTCTCTTATGGCAAAATAATGAGATTTATTCTGTAAGTATGTTTCTGTGAATCTCCCATGAGACGCTCACTTAGTTGAGTAAGGAAATGCCAAGCTCATGAGCAAGTGATTTCTTCAACTCACGTGTTGGTAGTATACCCTGCGACAGGGTCCCTTTTGCTTACAGGTCTTAAGTTATACTTTGCTAGTGTGCAAGATGGAAAAGAAACTTGTGACCCCTGGATATTCCTGTTTGTGAGAGAGGGGGAGTAGAAATATGGCAAAGGAGGCAAATAAGAGGCCATGTTGGCAGAACTTTGAGAATTTGCCTTTTCGGTTCAAAACCAATATCTGAGCCATGATATCAAAAGTTTTGAGACAAGAGCAAATACTGGGTATTAGAAATGGGTGGTTTCTTGTTTTGTTAATGCAAAGGAGCCAGGAAGCCCCTGTTGCTTTATCAAAATGAGTCCCACAGTTAAGATGCTCAGAGGATTGAGTAAACACTCAATTTTGAGCAATCTTGCTTCATAAAGTGGGATTATGGGAGATTTGCTTCCCATGCAAAGCTTTGGGTCTCTCCCTGTAAGTGCTACATAGTTCCATCAACGTTGTGACCAGCGAGTTGGAGGGGTGGTGGTGGTGGTCTCAGAGTTCTGTATGGGATGTGGCATAAAATTTTCTGGACTTCAGATTCCACTGTGGCTCCAAGAATTGGTTCATGTGGACTTCAAGCTGCTGTGTACAGTTACAACTATCTTGCTCGGCTACACATCACATGCCTCTTGTTTCCGGGCTTCACTGACATCAGTGCCTAGGGGGACATGGGAGCTGCTTGGCAGGTTTTCAAGGACATCCTGGAAGCCTGGAAATTAGTGACCCTTCGGGAAACCCTTGGCCAGTGGGAGCTGAGAGTTGCGGAATAAATGCCTTCTCCTCTCACTCCAAGGTGAGCACTTCTAAGGCACATTTAACAAGGCTTCTCAGAAAGTCTCAAGGGATGTAGCATTGCAGCGTCTACAGTGGGGGCACATTAATAGCATGTCTTCATGTTCGCTTCCCCCCCCATTCCTGTCTCAGTCCCCCAGCCCTTCCCTCCTGCCCAAGCATCCATTTGCCAAAGAAACCACCTGCATACAAAGTGTGCCTCAAGCTCTCTTTTGAGGAAGGCTGTCCTAAGATACATTCTATTCGCAGGCCTCCCCTGCCTTTGGCAGAAGTGTGTAATTTTAGGCTAAATTCAGTCTTACTGCAGTTGAGACATTATTAGTGGATATGAAAGATCCCACTTTTCCATTTCCAATATGGTTTTAGCACCAGGGCCAGTGGACTAAAATGATCCCATTAAAATGGTCAATGACCTATTTTTTCCCTCTTGATATAGAAGTTCTTTTAATGTGTGTTTCTAGCCTGCTGTATTGCTCCTTTGTGAGCCTCATTATAAAGCCCTGACCTTCAGGAAAGAAATTAAAGGATAGGGGCATTTCATGGTATTCGTGTTCATTCTCTGTGTGCTTTTTGATCTTTGTAAAGTATAAACAGTCTGGGGAGAGTGCTGACAAGGCCAGTGTTGTACCCTTGATCCTGACATGGGCTGATTAGCCTTGCATAGCAGAAAACCATCACATAGCCTGAAATTGCATTCTGAATTCTGGTGGAACGTGGTGTGTCCGCTCTTTGTCACCCAGGGTAGCAGATGACAACATGCATTTCATCCTCCGTCCTGAACACTAAACACAAGTGCCTGTGACAGTGATTTGGAAAAGCAGCGTTGCCTGCGATGAGACGAACACTTTTTTAGCTGGCTGAGCAGGGCTCAGATGAGACTCATGTAGGCAGTGCCCTGGGGTTAGGAGTGTGAGGGCAGCAAAGCATCAGAACTGTTTGTCACAGGAGACGTGGACTTGGAGAGATGCTGGGTGTAAGCAGAGTAGCTTCAAGGCACAGAACCCAGGTGTGGCGATCCTCTAGTGGGTTGCTGAGGAGGGGCCAGTCTCCCCACTCTGCCTGGGCATCGGTTCCCTGCTGAGATGGCATACCTGCCTAGACGTGGGCGTTTGTGTGTATGGTGAAGGGGCTGAGGACAGGCGGAGAGAATTGGAGTCAGCTGAGCTGACTAAAAACTGTGTGCTTATGGTGCCGTCGCCGTGGCACTTTTCCCCTTGTCCCAGATGAGGTGACTCTGCAGCCATATTTCTAATAGCAGTGGGTCATCTGGAAACTCAGGAAGCTGCCCTTGTTCCCGAGTTTCAGAGAAGGCCTGGTGGCTCCCCAGGAAGGCTGAAGCTTGGCAGAGACTTGGCTAAGGGTAGAATTCATTCTCTAGGGGAAAGCATGTTTAAATTTAATTTTGTGGTCTAGGAATATGGAATGTTTTTTATTTTTGTGGTGAAATTTGTATGACATAAAGTTAATCACTTTATTTTTTTTTTATTTTTTTAAAGATTTTATTTATTTATTTATTAGAGAGAGAGAGCACAAGCTCAGGCAGACAGAGTGGTAGGCAGAGGCAGAGGGAGAAGCAGGCTCCCCGCCAAACAAGGAGCCTGATGTGGGACTCGATCCCAGGACTCCAGGATCATGACCTGAGCCGAAGGCAGCTGCTTAACCAACTGAGCCACCCAGGTGTCCCAAGTTAATCAGTTTAAAAGCATACTGGCATTTAGCTGTGGCATATAGTATATTTATAGTATTGAAGAACATGGCCTCTATCTACTTTCAAAATATTTTCATCACCCCCAAATGAGACACCAGTGTAATGTCATAATGTGGTTTTAATATCTGACTACACTGGGAATTGCCATTCTATGAGGAGAAAAAAATTTTTTTTAAAGACTTATGCATTTGGGGTGCCTGGGTGGCTCAGTGGGTTAAGCCTTTCTGCTTTTGGTTCAGGTCATGATCTCAGGGTCCTAGGATCGAACCCCACATTGGGCTCTCTGCTCAGTGGGAAACCTGATTCCCCCTCTCTCTCTCTTCCTGCCTCTCTGCATACTTGTGATCTCTGTCTGTCAAATAAATAAATAAAATATTTAAAAAAAAAGATTTACCTATTTATTTTAGAGGGAGCACATAAGGGCAAGAATGGGAGGGACAGAGGGAGAGGGAGAATCTCAAGCAGACTCCTGGTAGAGTGCTGAGCCTGATGTGGGGCTCAATCTCAAAACCCTGTGAGCATGACTTGAGCTGACCAAGAGTCTGACACTCAACAGACTGAGCCACCCAGGCACCCTCCCACCCCCAAAAGTTTTAAGAACAAATATACTATTTTTAAATTTTATTCTATTTTTAAATGACATAAATTTATTTTTGTTCCTTCCAATTTAGAGAGACCTTGGATTTTCAATGCAAAAAATAAAAATTGTGAAATCAGAAGGTAAATCAGAAAGAAAAAAGTTATGAAATTAGAAGGAAAAAAATACCCAAACCTAATATGAAGAAGAGGCAGGGCTAGTTGGGACAAAGTTATAGCAAAATCTTTTGCTAAATAAATATGCTCTGCTCTACCCCCATATCTGGATCAATGCAGATAGTTACATATGAGAATCCCATGACAGAATCTGGACAATGTGTCTTCCTGAATCTTCCATGTGTTTTCTAGAATGTTGCTAGAACATTCCACACTAGGAGTTGTTCAAAATCAGGTCAGACTGGAGGTAAAATTTGATACTTACTGTGTAACCTTGGCAAGATGGGTATAATTTTTTGTGAGCCTTGGTTTTCTTATCTTTAAAATGGGGTTAATATCTGCTTCATGAGTTAATTGCTTATTGTGAAAAGTAAATGCCTGGTACATAGTGCTGAGTAAATGATAATTAAAAAAAAAGAGACAACTGTGAAGACAGGTAAAGATACAGATGTTCGGGGATAAGCTCAGTCAAGCCCCCAGGCAAGTGACTCTCAGTTTTATCCTCATGGTGGGCTTGAAGCTCATGCCATCGCAAATGGAGTCAAACTCCCACATACTAAAGCTGGGATGCCAAACACGTGCTGAGCCCTATAAGCTACTGCCAGAGACTATCTCCCAATTTAAAGCGGGATCACTTTGGGGAGCATGTGACTCTGTGGCTCATCAGTTGAGGAGAAATCAAGAAAGGGAAGTGAGTGGGGCAGGAAAGGTTGTGTGCTCTGCATATGACTAGCCAGTGGCACAGGGGAGCTTTATGACCAGCCCCTCCCAAGGCTAGAAATGGCACAAGTTTGATAGGCATGGGTGTCTGATGCACTGAGGGCTGGTTTTGTGTAGGACCTGAACACTTCATTTCCTGTGATCCAGGTGTGGAATGAAATTTGGAATCTCATTACCTTAGCCTAGGTGATACGTCCAGTGCCTCCAATCTGTAATTTATTCAGTGAATTGTTGAACATCTGTGGTTATTCAAGGTGTTATCCAAGGTGTTGACCTCTGGAAAGAAAACATGGCCCCAGCCATCATGAGAGTCCCAGTCTAGAATGACCATTCCTTGAATCATCCTGGGAGGTCTTCACCTCTCAAGGTGTATATCCCATGCATCAGAAAATCATTCCATGAGCAGACAGATTTGGCAAGGAGTGTAGAGGGCATAACTCTATATTAATGTTTAAAACTTCTAAGACATCCCATAGCAAAGGAAAGAAAATATATAACTGAATATGTCCAATGCTAATTTAAACATGAAATCTTTTTGCTACTTAAAGCTTAACATCACCTGAAGTGGTGTTTACTGCTGGTCTAGACGAAATCTGTCAAAATATCAGTTCTCCAGACTGCGATTCGTGAAACTATACTTCATATACATATACAGATCTATTAATACTTTTTTTTAAAGATTTTTTTAAAAATTTATTTATTTGTCAGAGAGAGTACAGGAGCGAGCACAGGCAGACAGAGTGGCAGGCAGAGGGAGAAGCAGGCTCCCTGCCGAGCAAGGAGCCCGATGTGGGACTCGATCCCAGGACGTTGGGATCATGACCTGAGCTGAAGGCAGAGGCTTAACCAACTGAGCCACCCAGGCGTCCCAGATCTATGTAATACTTTCAGAACCGTTGAGATTTGATTCCATTTCTCCAACCCCCTAAAGGAGAGATGGAAAACCACAGTGCTTCTAGCCAGCCAGCTCAGATAAGCAGGAGGGGCGGCAGGTGGCAGGCTGGGAGTCTGTCTGTGCTCACTGACAATTTGGTGGCAGTGCTGTGACCTGAAAACACACATCCCTCAGCTCCAGTTGGCTTCTGCTGGGTAG
The DNA here is from genome assembly GCA_003697995.1 of Taxidea taxus jeffersonii. NCBI lineage: Eukaryota > Metazoa > Chordata > Mammalia > Carnivora > Mustelidae > Taxidea > Taxidea taxus. The sequence continues at coordinate 34,776 of ML106897.1, forward strand.
TGGGCATGCAGGTCAGACCAGTGAGAGCTTGGTTTCTTAGGAAAACATGGATATCTGTATTTTTTGGACATGAAATTTCACAACTTCAGATTCCTAGAACACTGTACTGGCCAAACAAAATAACAGAAACAGATTTCTAAAGGCCAGGGGAGCTACCAAGCTATGCCCTGGCCCTGGGGGGATGGGATGTGAACTATTTTCAGATTGATGAGATATATAACACCAAAGGATCTGTGAGTTCATGAGGCAAATGCCATGCCTAGATAATTACATTGGTGACCATGCCGTCTGTGCACTGTGATTCCCCAAGTGCATCTTCCTTGGCTCCTCAGTGAAAAGCACTGGCACAGCTGAAGGCTTTCTTCCCTGATACAGTTTCTGCAATTAGCTTCCAGGACTGCAACCTCCAACTCCTTTGCTGTTTATCCTTTTCTCCAAAGTTTGAGAATGTTTGAAAGCCCGAGGGTACAGGACACAACTCTGTTCTTCCTTATTTACACTCCCCTCCTGAGAGATGTCACATAGCCTGCAGGGCTAAGTGCCATCTCTCTGCCCACATGAGCATATTTCTATTTCTAGCCCAAATTTCACTTCTGAACTCTCCAGGGTTGTACATTCAAGTCTCTACTTCAATCCTAGTAGATCTTGAACTGGGCAGATCCAAAGCAGAGATCTGGATGTTTCCAGTCCCCAAAGCTTCTACACACACAGCCTCCACCACGTTGTAATAGTGGTGACAACGAACTACATGGTTGATTCCCTCCCCTGCCTTCCAGTCTTGAACTGAATGCTCCCTCCTCCAGGAGGTCTGCCTTGGTTACCTGTTTGAAATGGCAGCCCACCTCTGGTTTCCCATACCCTGCTTGATCTTTTCTAACACACAATGTATTCTTATGTTTACTGAGTATCTGCCTGTCTGCACTAGAATGTAAACTCCACAAGGGCTTAGAATACTTGTCTGTTTTATTTCCTAATATACTCTTAGATTCAATATGAAGCACATAGTAGTTGCTCAATAAATGTTTTGAGTAAATAAATGCCGGTTGTCACTTGACAAGGAATTTAAGAGAAAATGTGCTTAACAGCTCAAACTTGCCATAAATTTTCAAATAATGTCCACTAGTTAGTGTCCATTAACTGAATTGAACCACAAACTGCTGGGAGTATTTGGAATATAGAAACCCTGTGATTGTCAGGGCAGGTTTTAAGAAATAAGTATGTAATGTGTGTGCAGATATATATAAATAGATATTTTTTCTGATTAAGAGTTTCATAAGCCAAATATTCTAGGGGACATCTCTCTGTTGAAGCATTCTACCAACTTTCTGCTAGGGTTCCAAATTTAAAATTAAAAAAACAAAACAGGTCCTGCAGACTTCTCCCTGTACTGATAGCTCATTTCCCAGTGTGTTGCTAATCTCCAGTTTTGCCCCAAAGATAGTATTTTAAAACTTTCACACTGAGTTCCTTTGTGTATCAAAGACAAAGTTATTATCAAAATTATTACTCATGTTCTTTGTCATGCAAAAAGCATAAGTAATGTTTTTAATAATGCAAGCCATTAAAAAGTGGATGGGCTGAATTCATTGTGTCTGTTTCAAGCCTGCTTTGGGAAAGAATTTTTCTCTGCACAAAGGTGTAACCCCTTGATGCCTGCAGGAGTCTTTCCCTCTGTTTTTCAATATAGAATTGAGTACCTATTTCATTTAGTGACTCAGAGCTAAAGCTTCAGCCTCTCAGGCCTCTTCCCTGGAGATGGAAAGGTTTTGGAAGGAATAGCTGTAAGGAAAAACTTTCTTTGGAAAAATCACTTTGGAAGAAAATAAAAGTTCTGGATTTTAAGTATGACTCCTTTCTTCAAAATGGCTTGGGGGTAGGTTCATCGGAGAGGGGATTCCTCAGGAGTTAAGATGCCCTTCAGGATGGAGGCCCTCTCACTGGCAAGCTGGAAAGTAAGAAATGTGGTATGTGGGTAGCAGAGAGCAGGAGCATGTACCCCATCTCCCTTCCTGATTGATGCCCAACTGACTTCAGGAAAGCAGACAGGAAATCCTTGTTCAGAGGTTCACAATATTTTTTAAATATGGTGGGTCCACGCAGCCACCCCCAATCACTTTGCATCAGCATGTGAAATTATTGTAGTGGATACGATTTTTATTTTTTTAAAGATTTTATTTATTTATTTGACACAGAGAGATGACAAGTAGGCAGAGAAGCAGGCAGAGAGAGAGGAGGAAGCAGGCTCCCTGCAGAGCAAAGAACCAGATGCGAGGCTTGATCCCAGGACACTGGGATCATGACCTGAGCCAAAGGCAGAGGCTTAACCCACTGAGCCACCAGGCACCCCTGGACACAATTTTTAAAAGTAAAAAAATTAGAAAGAATATATTTTTTAAAAGCTGGATGTCAGGAGGACCAACACCAAGTCAAGGCCAAATTTCAGGTGCCTCTGATTGTTGGTACCATGTCATCAGCTTTCCTAAGTTCCAAAATTCGGATTCCTGTCCAGGCTTTTGCCCAATACCTGATGGCCCTCTTTTGGATGTCTCAGACCTTCAGAAAAGGCTTTGGAGCAGGACACACTAAGAGTGGTTATAACAGCTTCATCTGGGCTTAGCCCACTGTGTTTTGAAACTTCTGGCTGCACGTAACCAGCATCTTGATCCCAGACTCCTGAAGGTATTTGGCTTACAGAGGTGAGGTCTTCAGAGTTTCTTTCAGAAGGAATCAAGGGGGTCTGTAGCTTTAATTCCTCTCCCAAATAGCAGTTTTTGTTCTAGTTAAGAGCCCAGCCTATAAAATAGTTACATAATGGGGGAGAGGCAAGAAGGCTGGGATTAGAATAGCTCTCCAGGGAGAGGAAAACACATTGTAACTTTCTCAAATCCCAAATCCGTGTGGCTTCTCTGCTGCTGAAAGAAATGGATGTTTATTTTTTGCTTCTTGTTGCAGAGAAGAAATGTGAAGGATCAAAAGAATGGATTTGCCTGGATGTTCATGTGGCCTGATTAGGTTGGAATTAGTCTTTTTCTCTCTTCACTGACAGAAGCAGAGACCATCTGCGGAAATTATTTAAATTCTTGTGCCTTCCAGGGAAGCTGTTTTATTTGCCTGCCGCATTTATTGTAGCTGGGGAACTCCACAGGCATTCCGAACTTTTGCTGCAATAGCACCAGTGTTGCCTCTGGCCATGAGATTAACAAAAGGAAAAATTAACTTTCCTCCAGCTGAAAATTAACACCTTAGATTAATTAAAAAGCAAATGTGATCAAGGCCCCTGGATTTTTTCTCTGAAGTTCCTTTCTGCAGGGGCTTCAGGACAAGCGTGAGGCTTATTAGCTGATGAGGGGGTAGGGGAGGGAAGAGTTGAATGTTTCATCAGGATGAATTTATAATGTAATTTGCCCAATGTGAATAGAAAGCAAACCAGTGGGAATCTAAAGCCTCTCTTTCCCCATGCAGAAGTGATCCTCACTGCTGTTTGTTTTGGAGAAGATGGGGAGGCTAAGATGAGCATGTGGGCTGCATGCCACCTTCTGGAATGAGGCTGCCTTCTGTCCACATCCCAGGTGCCCCATGTGACCTTGGCACTCTTGGCAAGCTACTTCAATTCTCAGGAAACTGTTTTCTCACCAACAAAATGGGTATAAGTAATAAAACCTATAAGCCACAAAGCCCTTAACGTATAGGAGGCACTCATTAGATGGTGGACATCATTGTCAGCATATTTATGGGGTGAGGGGCTGTGTTTGGTGCTTTGGCACTTAGTAACACCACTCACCCTACAAACACACAGGTGGTATTGACAGGTACTCATTATTACTTGGTCTTTGGGACCAATACTCGTATTCTAAGCCATGTGTTTTAATTATGCTTTTGCTACTTGTAATTTTGCTAGATGGGCTCTGATTTGACAAAGGTCATCAAAATCTAGTAGACTTGTCATGGCAAATCTCCTTCCATATATTTTGCTTATTCTTTGAAGATCTCTATGCTTTAGAAATGTTGTTTCTTGATTCTTCCAACTATAAATTTGGCTTCTTCTGGATTCTTTGATGTTTAAAAGCATTTAAAGCTTTTTGCTCTCTTGTCCCAATCCATTTTCTCTCCCTTAGCTCATGGACCATAAAACATCCTAGCCACACTGAAATGCCTGTATTTTTCAAACCTACTGGAATTTTTATACTGTCTGTTTTGGCTCTTAAGAGTTCCTCTGTCCTTGAAGACTTCTCCCCTTTGAATCTGGATGTGGAAAACTCCTCTTTATCATTAAGCCCTATCCCCAATACTCAGTTTTTCATCTCTGAAACTCTCCTCTGACCTTAATCCACATCCTGGTCTCATCCATCCTTCTTTACAGGAACAATGCATTTCTCTTTACATTCCACTGTCTTTTAGTTTTGTGTATGACAGTAACAATATTATTAAGGTAGTTAATTTATGGGGCAGCAACATTATCTACAGTTTCTAGAAGATGACCAATGACTGGGCATCATGTGAAGAATGTACTTGGGTTATCTCATTTATGCTTTACAACAACTTCATGAGGTGAAAACTAGGATTTTCTGTAGTTGGCAAATGGGGAAAGTAAGTCTCCAATATACTTGCTGCAGTCCCCCAGCTGTGGTAGAAGTGCTAGAACACGGGCGGGCCAATTTGTCTTTAAAGCCCATGTGTCAAAATGTGTACTCTCCTTTCCAGGCATTGCCAGGATAAATTCCTTTCTATTATTATGGTCCTGTCAGTCTCTCTTTTTTAAATTGTAAGCCCTCTGAGGTCCAGGACCATGGCTCATGTGTCATTTCATTCCATAGGCCTTAGCGTGGAGGCTGCTTACCTGATGGGTGCCCAGAACACGGTGGAAGGATTGAGTTTGAGCATGCATGGGCAGGCAGACAAGAGTTGAGGAGAATGGCCCCCTATTCTCTGAAATATGACACAGGCCCCTAACGACATCACTTTGTATGCCCCACGGACGATGACTAATGATTCTCAGTCTTTGTGAGCACATTAAGACGTGATTAAATTCTGTCAGCTCAGCTCTCCCACCTTCTAAATTAGAGTGGTGAGCATGGTTTCTCTGCTCGAGTCACGTTTTGCTGCAGCAGATTCCATTCAACCTCCTGACACCAATTTGTGTGATATTTTAGCATTTAGCACACAGACAGGAAAATGGTCTTCTTCCCTGTGTCCTCCAGGCAGACGGTGCACTTTGAGGTTCAGCCACGTGGTTTGTGCTTGCCCCAAGTCTGGTCTACTCTATTGAAATTCTCCTCCTGAAATTCACTCATTAAACTCTCCCATGATCCATCACGATGAAACTGATTCTCGCAGTGTTGTCTTTTACCATTATTAATCTTTGGGGATTGATGCTCGCTGGTGCTTCTGACTGGCTCACATGATTTCAGCTATTAATCTTTATCTCAATCAAATTATTTACTGTTTTAACTTGGAAGATCTTGCTGCCTCTGGGGCTGAATCTTATCAGCTCTGATGGCTTCGCAGGGAAAGCTTTTTTTTTTTTTTAAACGCACCAACTTTTTGGTTTGCAAGCAAATTCTACCCACAAGAATTCCTGGATGGTGATGTTGTTTACTTGAGCCCCTTTCCAAACACTATTTTCTCTCCATTTTTGTCTGTCCTTCTCCTTCCTGGGGGTAGTTAAATGAGGTACCTGAAAACTGACCTTCAAAAATCTCCCCACCAGATGTCTAATTCATAGGAAGCTACTGTGGTAGACATAATCTAGCAGGTCTGTCCACGACCAACTCCCCCCACAAACTACTTCTGGCTAATAACTCAAAGTGTTAGGAATACTAAGACAGATTCATTCCTGGGAGACAAGAGACAAATTTATTTACCATGTTGGCTCTAAGATTCCCCCCATGACATTGTGGAACCCGCCTTAGGCTTCAGGGCAGTCTGGAACACTTCCATCCAACCTTCTCTCCCTCTCTACCCCATTCGGGGTCAGACTGCAGCAAGATCTGCTCTCTCCTGTCCCGGCTTCCTTCTGAAGACCCAGGCTTACCCAGGTCTCTTTCCACCTCTCTTCATCTAGAGACCTGGCTGCACAGGGAGACTTTCACTTTAGTGGAAAATGATATCAAGGGGGCTGAGAGCAATAGGTACACCAGAATCTGATATTCTTTCAAGGAGAACACTGAATCAGTAAAATTATTAGTGGAGTGAAATTGAAATAACTAGTTTCTAAGACAGGGCATGTCACATTTGTTACTTCATGGATTCACTAGACTGAACACTGCCTAATTAACTTAATTAAGATTCAGTATATTGGCCCCTGGGTGGCTCAGTGGGTTAAGCCTCTGCCTTCAGCTCAGATCATGATCTTCAGGGTCCTGGGATCAAGTCCTGCATTGGGCTCTCTGCTTGGCAGGAGCCTGCTTCCTCCTCTCTCTCTGCCTGCCTCTCTGCCTACTTGTGATTTCTCTCTGTCAAACAAATAAATAAAATCTTAAAAGATTCAATATATTCATTAGGATGTATTCAGGTACTTCTCAAACAATTGGAGGTCAAAGGTGGGAAAAAGACATGACAAATATTATAACATGGGGGAGGGTGCAAATGATGTACACTGAATGCTCTTACAAATAAGCATGTGTTCTTTATTTTGTATCTGGGTATTCCTAGTTAAGAGATGTAAACAACATTCAGGTTTGTGTGATAATAAAGGAGATGTAAAGAAATGGGGAGGATAGTAAGAAGACTAAGTTTCAGAATACAGAAACTAACCCCCTGCTTTCACCTATTAAGGTCTGGCTGAACAAAAGGTTGATCTGATAAGAGTCTTGACCTTGGAGAAAGGAAAACTTGGCCTCTAATCCCCAACAAGCCAGTAATTCATACCTGCTGTCTGGTCCCATTTCCTCATTTGTACAGTTCGGTAGGATGGGCTAGCTGAGTGCCATGTCCCTCCCTTCCTAGATTCCTCCTGCATCATCTAGCAGGAACCTCAGCTCACTGGCTATTGAAGGTTTGTGTTGATGAGTCGTGTTTCATATCTAGAAAGCTAAATATCCCAGAATGATTCCAGAATATCCAAAAGCAATAAAATTCAAGATACACGTATGTTGGCCAGCTAAATATATAGAAAGGGAATTTAAGAAAGGGCATAGGGACACCTGGGTGGCTCAGTTGGTTAAGCGGCTGCCTTTGGCTCAGGTCATGATCCCAGTGTCCTGGGATCGAGTCCCACATCGGGCTCCTTGCTCGGCAGGGAGCCTGCTTCTCCCTCTGCCTCTGCCTGCCACTCTGCTCCTGCTCTCTCTGACAAATAAATAAATAAAATCTTAAAAAAAAGAAAGGGCATAATCCCAGTTGTCATCCAGAAAGCATGGATTTCATGGAGTGACTAACCCAAGCTTGTTTATGGAGTTTCTGCTGTTTTTAAGGTACTGCACTAGGTCTGGTCATTGTTTGGGGATGGACTCCATTAGCGTAATTCTGCAGATGAGTCTACGTCACTGGTTACCTAATACCCTGGCTGTCCTCCTCCTTCCAGTCAAAGCAGAAAGAGACAGCTCCACTAAGTGGAGTAGTGGCAGAGAATGAATTCAGCTCTTCTCTGCATGAAGCCCACACCTTCAAAGGTGGAACTCACTTCCTATCAGAGGTATGAAGTGTATACAGGTCCAAACTAAAAGCTTTCTATCCCGTTGCCTTTTAACATTTCTTGCTGCTTTTAGAAAGGGGAGAGAGAATCAGATTCGGTGACACCACTTCTAATGGAGTCTTTACCTTTGATGCCTTTTGAAGGAAGAACCACTGTACGTGCTTTCTGTCTTGTAATGTCAGTTTGCTTTTTTCCAGTCACAGACAGGGATTCATCTACAGCGCTGCGATCCTGGGGTCCAGATCGGGTATACTGGTGGTTGGTGGGAGGGCTCTGCCCACACACTGAAAATGTCCAAGCCTGGTTCCTTTGCTTGTGGTGGTCTGTGTCTGTCTTGGACCTTCTGACGCCTTGGATTGTACCGTCTGGCATCTCACCACGTATCCTCCTCTTCCAGGCAACACTGCATTACGGGAAAGTCAGACAGGGAAGCCAGGCGGCAGTCCCAATGCGAATGGAGCTAACCTGCGATACTAGTTACTAAGGGGTTGGTGGTAGCTGAGCTGATGCTCTCCGCAGCCATCTGGAACCTCCCACGCACCCCCCACACGGAGTCGCGAGGAGAGCTAATCCCCTTTGCCTTGCTCCCACCTTCTCACTCAAAGTTAACATTTAATACATTTATCAATGCTGATTATGCAACTATTTCAGGCTCTCTGAAAAAAAGCTTAGAATGTATAGGAAAGCATAAGGAAGACAAAACAAATAACTTTTTCTTTTTTCTCTACATCAGGGGTCTTATTGCACATACTGCGCTGTTCTTACATTTTACTCAACACTGTACTAGCAATACTTCCTTGCCTTTAAATCTTTTATAAGAGGAGTTTTAGAACTGCACATTATTTTATAGGCTGGATGTGCCAAGCCCTGTTTAACCACAGTCTGGTCAGATATTGGGAGTACTTTCCCTTTCTAACTTGTGTTTACTCTTCTGGCAGGACTGTGCTCGCATTCGGCTCTCTTCGCAGATCTGTGATACTTTTCTCCCCTTAGGATAAAATCTTCAAAGTAGAGTTGCTGTGTTGCTCAGGCTGTTTTACAAGTTTAGTGGGTTTAAGTCCCTCACAAGTGTTGGAGGAGGACCCTTGGATTAAATCCACCCGCCTGGTGCAGGGCGTGGCAGCGGTCGTGATTTATAATAGTTAATTTGACAGGTCAAAATGGGTGCCTAACTGGCATAAACACTTTGATTATTTCTTGTTTTGTTTTTAAAGATTTTATTTATTATTTGAACGAGAGAGAGAGAGTGAGTGAGCAAGAGAGAGGATAGTAGGGAGCCCAATGTGGGACTCAATCCCAGGACTCTGGGATCATGACCTGAACCGAAGGCAGAGGCTTAACCCACTGAGCCACCCAGGTGCCCCACCTTTCCAATCTTATGATTCAGTTTTTTTTTTTTTTAACTTTAACTGATCTGAGTTTACTTCGAAGTATAAGGAGAGTAGGTATTTAACATTTTGAGGTGAAGAGTGATCTAAGTACCAATTATGAAATACCTCCTTCAGGAATTTAAATGCTTCCTTGGACTGTATGGACTATGTCCATACTTCAAGATTTAATTCCACCCAGCTACACTTAGGATAATACAATCATTTTAGTTACAGTACATTTTAAATTATTTTAATACCTAGCACTTCATGTTCCATGGACTTCACAATTTGGAAATTATCTTTTAAATTTTTACTTTTCTGTCTGCTGTTTAACATGTGAGTTTTCCCCTCTGATTATACATACTATTGTTGTAAATGTTCCTTGGGTGCGTAAGCTTCCTTCTTCAGCTAACTTGCTCTCTGATTGCCCTCCCTTACTACTTTGCACTACACAAGGCTTCCATTTCAGACCACAAACCTCTACTGAGTGTCAATACCTATTAACACCTATTAACACCAAACACCAGCTCTTTCCCTCCCATTCCTACTGCATTTCTACTCTTCTCCTTCCTGATTGTATAATGTCTGTCTCTCAACCTGTACAATTAAATAGCTAAGATTCTTGGGAAAAGTATGCTTACTTTTCACACTAGAACTACTTATATATTTATTTTTCATACTCTGGGATTTAGAACATACCTACATGTTCTCAAACCCAAAAGGCATCCATGTGAGCACCAATCTCAAACTGTCATTTGCCATACACCTCCACCTGATCTCAGTGGAGAGAAACAAATGCTAGTCTCCCAGGTTTACTTCCCTGACAATGGCTCAGTAATCTATTCTAGAAGCTACCATCTACATGACTAGGGGGATCAACTGTATTTCTCTCCTACTTTCTTCTACTAGTTGAGTAATAGGTTTTACATCAAAATCAAATGTAATGCTGTATAACATTATCAGGTGCTTTTAATAGATTAAGTTCGATCCATGTTTTGCAGCTAAGTTTTCCATCCTGTTTCACAGTTCCCTTGCCACTTGTTCTTTGAGCAACCCAGAGTGTCTGTCACTGTCCAGTCTTTTCTAGATGCTGTTAGTGTAGAAATCTAAGAAAAGAACAGCACTGGTTAAAAGCAAGAGTTGGTAAACCTGATTTACATAGACAGATAGAAAATGTGTTTCACTTTGAGCCACAGTACTCTGTTGCAACCCATCTCTATCATTATAGTGAAACACGGTCATAGACAATATATAAATGAATGAGCATGGCTGTGTTTCAATAGAACTTTATTTACAAAAATAGATGTCAAGCTAGGTTTGGTCCCTGGCATGTCGTTTGCTGACCACTGGTTAGAATTGCAGGTGCTAGAGCTAAGTTGCCTGAGAACGAGTATCTGTTCACCAATTTCTAGGTGTGTGATCAAGGGTAACTTTCTTAACCCCCTTGTGCCACAAAAATAAGGCAGTCATAAAAGGAGGATGATTATAAAATACACTTTCTGGGGTCCTATGGAGCACTGAAGGGATGAGCACAGGTAAAGCTCCTGGCATCTGCGTGCCTGGGAACATACCAAGCCCTAAAAAAAGTGTTGAATGTTGTGTTAGTTTGAGCCTAGTCCACTACATAGATCACTGCAAGAATATTTCTAGCATTTCCTTTCCCTTAACTTCTCTTGTTTAAGCCTCGGGACCTCTCACATCCCTCCCTGAAGTAAAATCTTTAAGGAAATGCCAATGGAAAGGTCTAACTGCTGTCTGCTCTGTTGTTTTATTTCCAGAAGGGAACATTACAGTGGCAGCCAAGGGTCCTCCCAGGATACTCTGTAACACAGAAAACAAGGTTGGCTTTGTTATAGCTCCAGAAAAGCTCATTGCTTGTATTTCTTTTCACATGGTTTGCCAGTCAAGATCTATTTACTCCATGGTTTCTTGGCTAATTATTTCCACCATGGCACTGATTGAGCTGTTAATAAAGTGTGAAGGTGCCTTGCAGATGCATTCTGAGCCTTAAAGAAGCCATCTACATCTCAAACTGCAAACAGTGGTGTCCTCTGATACCTCCAATATTCTGGAGATAACATCTCCAATTGTAAAATTAATCAAACTTCTTTCAGTGACAGAAAAGTTAATTTAAAATTTTTGTCACAATTACCTGGAGTGTTATTGCAGCTTCTGACTTGTAATTAATTTCTCCTTCCCTTTTTCCATCACTGGGTTAGACTCCTTTGTAATAGTGATAAATGAAATAGCTGCCTGACCTTTTTTTTTATTTAAAATAAATTACAAGAAAAAAATTACTGCCAGGTAATCAACACCTTCAGATAAACAGGGGGAACATGGGGCATTAGGTACTTTATTGTTTCTCTCTCTCTTGCTATCTTTTTAATTTGTGTGTCTTCAGTGATTGAAATGACAAATAGAGAAAGAATGAAGTGAGTCTACTTTTATGGCTGTGTTCCCATGTGGGACTAATGTGGCTTGTGGTGTTGGTTTTTATGGGTGCTGGGGAACACCGGCAGAATCAGAGCATGATGCTAAGAGATTGTAAATTAGGATAAAAGAAACCCACAAAGGAAGAAAGGAAATAAGATGTTATGTTTACTTGAGCAGTAACTAGAAAGTTTAGTGCCCACTCGGTGGGAACAAGCCCCTACTACTCCCAGTGTGGACCAGATGCATGGGGGCACTTGGGAGCTCACTGGAAATGCAGAATCTCAGGCCCTACCCTAGTCCCACTGAATCAAACAAAATCCTCATGTCACCTGTATACATTCTAGGACCTGTAAAGCACTGGCGCCCAGACTTAGAGTTGAGGTGTCTGGCAGGTACAAGGGAGGTTTATAAGCAAGTAGCAAAGCTCATGGGACCTCACTACTACTTGTGCACAGAAGAAGAGGTCCAGGGTGCACACTGGAATTTCAGAACATGAACAATTCAAGGAAAAGGGATGAAAAGCGATCACTACAAACAGGAATTGCTTTTCTTGTCCCCCTGCAAGAGGCCCAGCTTTCTGATGACTGTCTCTTTTCTGCAAACCGTGGGATGACAGGGATCATTCAGCTCTATCCCAAGAGGTCCCCAGATATCTGACCAACTGAGTGGAAAGGGTAATGGAATGGGATCTGCTAGACCCAACTGGAAATTCCAAAGCAGTTGGTATAAGAATGTCAGAAGCTTTTGTAGAGTAAATTGGTTGTTCAGTTGGTTTAGGTCAAGTGATTATGAAAGCATGAATAAGGATTTTCCACCTCTGAAATGGAAAGCTTGGGACATGGGAGGATGTTACCTGACTGAGATGCTGGAGACAGAACAAGTAGGTAAGCAACACTTGGGACCTAAGATAGGCCATCCTCTGGGCTGTGCACTGGACAGATAGCCATGAAAACAATATGGGCTCCACTGGAGGAACTCAGAATCTGAATAATGGTGGGGCAATGATCTTGGTTTCTCTCTGGGGCTTGGTTTAGTAATCCAGTCAGTGACTCTATATTTTGTTTCTATTTTGCCTCCAGATCTTACCACAAGTAGAACTAAGGAGCAGTGGTGAACACTGGGCTACATTCCCTGGAGTTGGGAGAGTTTGAGTGGGACTTCTGCTGTCACTGGGAATGTGCTTATTTGTTCGTGTTATTAGTAAACAAGGTAGTTAAAGAGGCTGGCTTTCAAAATCTCCATCCTTGATAGATAGCTCTGAGAATAAGGATTACATGCACAGTGCTTTTCTGGGGAAAACAAGACTGGCTTGGGATCTTTGTTTTGAAATCCTCTGTCAAAATTAATTAAGGGAATCACATAATTATAATTTATGCATCTAGATGGCCCCTAGTGGCTTGTTTATTAATATGGGATTAGTTTTTAAAACATATGAAATAGCAATGAAAATACTAAATGGCATTTTTTGGGGAGATAAAGAGCTAAAGAAATCTTTGATTTAATCCTATCTTAATGGAAGTTATGGTTAGGACGGGAGTACTACCCCCTTTAAACTTAATCACATTAGGTGTAAATCCTCAGATTGGGGGCCCAAGGATGGGAGACCCTACAGAAAGCAAGTATTATTTCAAAACCCTGGCCACATCATGAACAAACTTATTACAGGTGGCAAGGCTGGTAGGAGATAATTGCCAGCCCCCTGGGTTCATATGGAGGCACTTGCTTCAAGATTGGGCTCCTCTGGCCCTTGATAAACAGAGTTATCACTAACACACACATGCTGCTGAATATATTACTTCATTCACCAAATGGAGATTTAAAGTGACTTTGTAATATGCCAAATTAGGTTAATTATCTTTTAAGAGTGTTTTGGAAAAAACTCTAAATGTTCTATTCTAAGGCTGCAGGGGACCTGGCATGAGCTGGCCTTTATTTTTTTAAAAAATCACTTATTTTTTCTCCTGCTTTATTACTGTTTCCTGCTTTAAGGGACACCCAGCAAGTGTCCTTTGTAGCACCCTCTTCTTCTGCCAGCCCAGTGTCACTTTCATGGAGACCACGGTCCTATTGGAGTGCTTCCCCTCTCCTTCCATCTTCTCCATTCTCACCCATTGTGTGCTGGGAGGAGCCACACTCTAATTGTGTGTGTGTGTGTGTGTGTGTGTGTGAGAGAGAGAGAGAGAGAGTTGGGGAGGAAGCAGAGGGAGAGAGAGAGAGAGGAAGAGAGAATCTTAATCAGGCTCCATGCCCAGTGCAGAGCCCAACTTGGGGCTCAGTCTCACAACCATGAGATCATGACCTGAGCTGAAATCAAGAGTCAGATGCTTAGCCAACTGAGCTACCCAGGCGTCCCGTCAATTCTGATTCTTGAAGATGCCTACCCACTTCTGTTATTCTTGACATTTTGATAAAGCCATCTCAGTTCAGCAGGGAGCCTCATGAGGGCAGAAGCAGGGCTTCTTGATTAGAGAATCCTAGCGGGGGCACATGCTTGGGAAGCAAGCTCCCATGGTACGTATCTAATGGATGCCACTGAAGTGCATCACATAATCAGAATGTAGTTGGTGCTCGGAATTGCTGGTATGTGTGAATCATGCAGCTTCTCAGCTTAAAATTCCTTTAATGTTTTTGCTTTCTATGGGATAGAATAAAACTCTAACATCACCTGCAAGGTCCTCCACCAGGCTCCTTCCATGCCTATTTCAATCTCCTATTTTAGCATTTAAACCAATGGAGAATCTCAAAACCCTGAAGGTATTGAACTCCCTCCTGCCATCACGTTTCCAAAATATTCCTTCCTTTCCTGAGGAGTCTTTTCCTCTCCATCTTTACCCTTCACATTTCTTTGCTGGTCATCTCCTTTTGCACTTGAGCTCTCTGCTTTGATACTCTCTATGAAGCCTCTCTGAAACCCCCCAGTGCTGATTCAGGTTTGTGTCTGTTCACACAATATCTCATACCACCTACCCACTCCCAGATTACTCAGAAGTTTCATCTCCTGGACTGTGAGCTCATTGAAGGTCATTGGAGACAGATGTCATACCTGTCATATGGATCCCCAACCCCTAGACCCTGTACAGAGCAGCTGCTCAGTTATCTGGTATTGAAAGAAATAGGTGCCTCTGCTTATTCATAGGGGAGTTAAATTGTCATCAGAGAGACTAAACTTCCAGATTTGGGTGCCTCATTAAGAATGGAATATTAATTTTGGAAGAACCTCAACAGAAAGACTTGAGAGGTGTATGGTTTGTAGAGATTCTGCCATTATGGCGGCTGAGAAATGTCATCCTGTGTGAGCAGCGGTGTGCTGAGGATGACTCCTAGAGAAGCTGATATTGGTATATCAGGACACCTAGGTAATCTCACTTAAATAGTGCTCTAGTACCAAAGGCAGGTGAAGTCTGTGAACTCCTGGAATTGAATGGAAAGCCCTATGTGTGGGTGACAGTAGTTATCCATCTCTGAATATCTACCCCCACTTCCTCCTCCATACCCCATTAAATGGGATTTGCATTCTTCTGTTTACCTTTTCTCACCTTTTATATAGTACAAGGTATAAGGAGTTGCTTAAGTAAAGCTGGGGGTAAAGCATCATGAATGTGTTTGTCTTTTTGAGAGGTCTTAGAGTATGACAGAATATTTCATCCCTCGGCATTACTACCAGAAAATTCCTTGCTGGGTACATGTGAGAACTTGTTTCAGGCAATGTGTCAGGGATCACTCTAAGTTGTAGAATGGCCTAGAAATAAGAAAAATAATTGCTGGTATTTTCTGAACACTTCTTGTGTTCAGTATACCATATTACATGCTTTTGGGGCTTGTATCTCATTTTAATACTCATAGCAGAGTACTATTATTGTCCCCATTTTATCAGCGAGGGAAATTGAGGCCCAGAGAGAGAGGCTGGCCAACAGCATGCAGCCAGTAAGAGGCAAAGTCAGTATTTGAACCCAAATAGTTGGTTTCTAGAACCCATGCTTTTATTCAATATATATTGTAGGTGATCTTGCAGGCCCATTTCACAGATAAGGAAAGTATGGGTCACAGAAATTAAGTAACTTACCAATGGTCACCCTGTTTTGTGGTTAGCAGAGCCAGTCTTGAAACCAGATCTGACTGCCAAGCTAGTGCTGGTGACCCCAGGCTGTTCTGCTTTCTGCTGGTTGTCTGTAGCTGGTGCCTTCTGGTTCAGACCCAGTCCTTAGAGACCTCTAAGGACTCTGGGGGTTCTACTGATAATTTCCTATTTTAGCTGTATAAGTATTTCAGCATGGGATAGGTCCTACCTGAGAGCTATTTTTGCTCCTCATTCTATGTGAGGCAGCCAAAGTATGTCCTCAGCCCCATTGCATCTGTGATTAATGTTACTCACAGTGGGTGTTCTGATAGCAGTAACTTTGGTAAATTGTCTTAAGAGGAGCTAGTGCAATATGACTCATCATAAGTTGTGAGTGTAGGTGGAAGCGTTACTAGAGCCACTGGAGGTATTTTCCCCTGAACTCTCTGGGCATAGAATAACTTTCTCTTCTTCATTATTTTTAAGTACAATGTCCTAAGCAACAGAGTGAGTTATGACATTGGACCAGGGGATCTTTTAAACAGTATTTTTAATCACCAACCATTCAAAGTGTTCTCTCCTGGCAAGATATTTTCTCCAGATTCCTGAATTTGTAGATAAAAAATGAGTATGGTTCAGGTGGGTTTGGTATGTCTGAACCTGTTGGCCACGACAGGGTTCATGTTTCCTGCTGACCTTCTATAGAAGAATCTTATGTCTCTGTGCTGCAAAGGGTATTACTTGTTTCATTCAGCAATTATTCAGTGTAGGTCAGTAGGGTTCCAGGCATAGAGACACAGGGTAAATAAGACAGTTAAGATCCTTCCTTTGGAGGAACTGGGCAATAAGCAGGGAAAAGCTCAAACAAGGACAGCTAAGCACTGAGCCGTGAAGGACATAAAGAGGGAGAGTGGTACTGATTGCTTGGGTGACCCTAAATACCAAGGCCCATTAGGGGTGGCTTCTTTGTAGAGCTTCTATTTATAGGAAAACTGAAATAGGAGACAAAAGCAGGGGGAAGCATTCCAGGCGAATTAGTATATACAAAGATCCTGAGTTGGGGAAAATCTTGTCAGTGTTGAGAAACTAAAAGCAGAGGATGACAGCTGGAGAGTGGGGCATGAGAGGTGGTTGTCATGTGGGGTACTGCTGAGGAAGTAGATGGGGTCTGGGTTGTGCAGGACCATGCAGGTGTTGGTATATTTGCAGACACATTGGTAAGCCACTGCAACATTTTAAGCAGAGAATTTATATATCATTAATGATTTTGAAAGTTTCCTCTAGCTATTGCATCACAATTGGGACTGAAAAACTACAAAGTATCACTGAAAGAAATTTTAAAAAACATAAATAGAAAGACATCTTGTATTCATTAATTGGAAGACTAACTAGCATGAAAATGATAAGGTTACCCAAAGCAATCTACAGATTCAGTATAATTCCTATTTAAAAAATGCTTGTGTTTGCAGAAAGAGGAAAAACCAATACCAAAATTTATATGAAATTGCAAGGGACCTCCAATAACCAAAACAATGTTGAATAAGAACAAAGTTAGATCATTCAGACTTCCTGATTTCAAAAATTACTACAAAGATGCAGTAATCAAAATAGTGTCATATTGGCATAAGGACAGATGTATAGGTCAATGGACTAGAATAGGAAACCCAGAGGGAAACTCTAGCATTTAAGATCAAATGATTTCTGACACAGATGCCAAGATCATTCAGTAGAAGGGAGAAATGTCTTTTTATGAAATGATGCTGGAAAAATTGGATATTCACATGCAAAATAATGAAGTTGGACATTTACTTTACAACATACACAAAAATCAACTCCAAACAGGGTGCCTGGGTGGCTCAATGGGTTAAACCTCTGCCTTCGGCTCAGGGCATGATCCCAGGGCCCTGGGATCAAGCCCCGCATCAGGCTCTGTGCTCAGCCAGGAGCCTGACCCCCCCCCCCCGCCTGCTGCTCTGCTTACTTGTGATCTCTCTCTCTCTGTCAAATGAATAAATAAAATCTTTAAAAAAAATCAACCCAAAATAGACCAAAGATATAAATGTGAGAGCTAAAACTCTGAAACTCTTAGAAGAAAATAAAGGAAAAGCATCATGACATTTGACTTGACAATGACTTTTTTTATATTTCACTAAAACTACATGAGTTAGAGGGTATTATGCTTAGCGAAATAAGTCAGAGAAAGACAACTATCATATGATCTCCCTGATATGAGGAAGTGGAGATGCAACGTGGGGGGTTTGGGGGTTAGGAAAAGAATAAATGGATGAAGATGGGATGGGGAGGGAGACAAACCATAAGAGACTCTTAATCTCACAAAAGAAACTGAGGGTTGCTGGGGGGAGGGGGGTTGGGAGAGGGTGGTGGGGTTATGGACATTGGGGAGGGTATGTGCTATGGTGAGTGCTGTGAAATGTGTAAACCTGGCGATTCACAGACCTGTACCCCTGGGGATAAAAATACATTATATGTTTATTAAAAAATTAAAAAAATTAATAAAAAATAACATGAAACAAAAGAAAAAAAAGACTTCATCAAAATTAAAAACTTCTGTGTAGGGGCATGTGGGTGACACAGTATGTTAAACATCTGACTCTTGATTTTGGCTCAGGTTGTGATCTCAGGCTCATGAGATGAAGACCCGTGTCAGGCTCTGTGCTCATTGGGGATTCTGCTTGAGAGTCTCTCTCTCCCTCACCCTCTACCCTTCCCGCTTGTGTGCTCTCTTTCTCTCTCAAATAAATCTTATTAAAAAAAAAAACAACATCTGGGCAATCAAGAACACTACCATGAGAGTGGAAAGGGAACAAGCAAAATGAGAAAATGCCTGTAAATCATATATCTGATATGGGATTAATATCTAGAATATATTAAAAACACTAACTCAACAACAACAAAATCTAAGTAAGTCCAATTTAAAATTGGGCAAAGTGCTTGAATAGACATTCTTCTAGTGAAGACCTATAAGTGGCCAACAAGTACATGAAAAGGTGAAAAGAAAACGTTACTATTCATTAGGGAAATGCAAATCAAAACCACAATGAGATACTATTTCACATCTGTTAGGAAGGTTATTATAAAAATATAGAAAACAACAGGATGTGGAGAAATTGGGACCCTCGTATATTGCTCGTGGGAATGTAAAATGGTGCAGTTGCTTTTGAAAACATTATGGTAGTTCCTTAAGAAATTAAACAGAGAATTACAATATGGTACATCAACTCTACTTATAGATCTATACCCCAAAGAATTTAAAGCAGACACTCAGATTCTTGTATATCAGTGTTCATAGCAGGATTATTCACAGTAGATGAAAGATGGGAACAACCCCAGTGTCCATCAAAAAATGAATTAAAATTTGCATATGTGTGTATATACATATATGTGTGTATGTATATATAAATTAAAAGTTTGTGTATATACACAGTGAAATATTATTCAGCCCTTAAAAAGAGGAAAATCTAACATAGGCTACAACATGGATGAACCTTGAAAACATGCTAAGTGGAATAAGCCAGATGCAAAAAGATAAATAATGTGTAATTCTGCTTATCTGAAATATCTAGAATAGGCAAGTTAATAGAGACCAAAAGTAGAATAGTTGTTTCCAGGGGCTAGGGGAAGTTATTATTTAACAGGTACAAAATTTGAGTTTGGTTTGATAAAAAGTTCTGGAGATGGATAGTGGTGACGGTTGCATAATGTTGTGAAGGTATGTAATCACACTGGGTTGTACATGGTACAGTGGTGGCAGTGGTCGATTTTATGTTAGGTATCTTTTACCACCTGGGATCGAGTCCCACATCGGGCTCCTTGCTCGGCAGGGAACCTGCTTCTCCCTCTGCCTCTGCCTGCCACTCTGTCTGCCTGTGTCCGCTCCTGCTCTCTCTCTGACATAAATAAATAAAATATTTTTAAAAAAAAGAAATAAGATTGGATTGGAAGAAGGGAAAGAATATAAGCAGGCATACTGGTAAGGAAAAATTGTGCGTAGCTAAGAGAGGAAGATGTTTTAGGGGCAGGTGAAATGAAGGAGAGTTTTTTTGGATGTGTATCATTTGTAGGGTTGGAATATCAACCATTAGATGTCTTTTAGTTTTTACTTTTTGTTTTGTTTTGTTTTTTTAGC
Organism: Taxidea taxus jeffersonii; assembly: GCA_003697995.1. Taxonomy (NCBI): domain Eukaryota; kingdom Metazoa; phylum Chordata; class Mammalia; order Carnivora; family Mustelidae; genus Taxidea; species Taxidea taxus. Next base: position 54,416 of record ML106897.1, read on the forward strand.
TTGAGCCAAAATAAAAATAGCTCTTACTGAAATATATTTTACTTTGGGAAGATTCTATCAGTACAGTGGCTGTTAAGTTACTCATATTTATTCTTTCACATAGAATGTTCTGTGTTCATCCTTGGTAATTCTTCTACCTTAGGTATACCTGTCTGGGACCAGAAAAACTAGCCTTAGAGTTAAGGGTCTCTGACTGCATGGTCTTAACCTATAAATAAACTCCCCCAGACTCTCAGCAGGCACTTGTTTTTGAGAAGGAAAGTAAAATATTGATTTTAATGTAGTATTTGCATTGTAAATTAGCTCTTCAGAACAGGTAGAAATTTTTGGTGTTGTTTTGGGCATCCTCAAAGGATGACAGAACAGGTTCCATTTCTTACCAGCTTGTGTCTCTGAGATTTACACAAAGAGGATCACATTGGAGGCCCATGCACAGAGGCTTGGCCAAATGGTCACAATTTCCTGAAGTGATAGTTTTTCTCCCTGTGCCAAAAGGAGAGTCACGGTGAATATTGTGGAGGTTCATTCTGGAAAGTGTACTGCTTCTAAAACCTGTTCATTAAAGCAAATAGAAATACTTTAATGGCTCCTGTGTGCATATTGGCCCCTGCTTTCTAGAGTGGAACAGCTGTGTTGGTATTACGGTGGGTAGGCAGATGCAGTGCCTTGTGCAGGCCTGGGATGAACTGATTGGAAGATGATTAGCAGGGTTTGGGCAGCCACTGTGAGACTGAGAAGCTGATCCTAAAGTGTCTCATACTCACTACCAACATCAGAAACAGGGCCATGTGTCGGTAGGGACCCCGATCCATAGACACTTAGTTGTAGCCTAAGGAAAATAAGCCCCTTTAGGAGGTGATGAGAGTACAGGAGTCTTTGAGAAATATTTCATGGTTAGTTTCCTTTTTGCTTTTTTAAAAGATTTATTTTTTTTAAAGATTTTATTTATTTATTTCAGAGAGAGAGAGAGAGAGAGAGCATGAGAAAGAAGGTCAGAGGGAGAAACAGACTCCCCGTGGAGCTGGGAGCCCGATGCGGGACTCGATCCCGGGACTCTGGGATCATGACCTGAGCTGAAGGCAGTTGCTTAACCAACTGAGCCACCCAGGTGCCCCCATTTTTACTTTTATAATCACACAATCTTTCCAAGTTCTCTTGAGTTTATGGGGGAAAATACTCGTAACTCCTACTATGAAAATAAGAATACTCATAACTCCTATTATGAAAATAACCATGGCAATTGTAGTGAGCTCTCAAAGAATGTTGATTAATGTGCCAGGAACTATGTTATGGGTCTGTTATAAACTGAATTGTGTTACCCTAAAATTCATGTTGAAGCCCAAACCCCCAATATGATTGTGTCTGGAGATAGCAATTTTAGGGATGAAATTAAGGTTAAATGAAGTCATAAGGACTGGTGTCCTAATAAGAAGACAGATCAGGGATCTGGAAGGTGGGGGCACACTAAGAAGGCAGCTATCAGCAAGCTGGGAAGTTAGGTCTAATGAGAACACCAACTCTCCTGGTACCTTGATCTTGGGCTTCCAGGCTCCAGAACCATGAGAACAGAAATTTCTATTGTTTAAGCTACGCTGCCTGAGGTATTTTGTTTTAGCAGCCCAAGCCAGCAAATGTAGGATCCAACATAATTTATCCCACTGTTCCTCACAACCTATAAGATTGGTAGTATTTTCCCAATTTTGTGGATGAGGACACAAACTTTGAGTTGAAGGCAGCTTCTCCTCTTAAACTTTGTGAGTCATAGTTTCACTAGAGAAAATAAACATTCTTGCTTTATTTATTTATTTACATTAACATATAATGTATTATTTGCCCCAGGGGTAAAGGTCTGTGAATCGTTAGGCCTACACATTTCACAGCACTCACCATATCACATACCCTTCCCAATGTCCATAACCCAACCACCCTCTCTATACCCCCACTTCCCCCCACAACCCTCAGATTGTTTTGTGAGATTAAGAGTCTCTTATGTTTTGTCTCCCTGGTCCCATCTTGTTTCATTTTTTTCCTTCCCTACCCTCTAAACGCCCCACCCTATCTCTCAAATTCCTCATATCAGGGAGATCATATGATAATTTTCTTTCTCTGACTGACTTATTTTGTTCAGCATAATACCCTCTAGTTCTACCCACATCATTGCAAATGGCAAGATTTCATTTCCTTTGATGGCTGCATGTATTCCATTGTATATATATATACCACTTCACTTCTTCTTTCTCCATTAATCTGTTGATGGGCATCGAGGTTCTTTCCAGATTTTGACTATTGTGGACATTGTTGCATAAACATTTGGGTGCATGTGCCCCTTTGGATCCCTACATTTGTATCTTTAGGGTAAATACATAGTAGTGCGATTGCTGGGTCATAGGGTAGCTCTATTTTCAACTTTTTCAGGAACTTCCATGCTGTTTTCCAGAGTGGCTGTACCAACTTGCATTCCCACCAACAGTATAGGAGGGTTCTCCCTTCTCATCCTCACCAACATCTGTCATTTCCTGACTTGTTAATTGTAGCCATTCTGACTGGCATCTTACTGTGGTTTTGATTTGTATTTCCCTGATGCTGAATGATGTGGAGCACTTTTTCATGTGTCTGTTGGCCATCTGGATGTCTTCATTGCAGAAATGTTTGTTCATGTCCTCTACCCATTTCTTGATTGGATTATTTGTTCTTTGCATGTGGAGTTTGATAAGTTCTTTATAGATTTTGGATACTAGCCCTTTGTCTGATATGTCGTTTGCAAATATCTTCTCCCATTATGTCAGTTGTCTTTTGGTTTTGTAGACTATTTCCTCTGCTGTGCAAAAGATTTTGATCTTGATGAAGTCCCAATAGTTCATTTTTTCCCTTGCTTCCCTTGCCTTTGGCGATGTTTCTAGGAAGAAGTTGCTGAGGCTGAGGTCGAAGAGGTTGCTGCCTGTGTTCTCAAGGATTTTGGTGGATTCCTATCTCACATTGAGGTCTTTTACCCACTTTGAGTCTATTTTTGTATGTGGTGTAAGGAAACGGTCCAGTTTTATTCTTCTGCATGTGGCCATCCAGTTTTCCAATCACCATTTTTTGAAGAGATTATCTTTTTTCCATTGCACATTCTTTCCTGCTTTGTCGAAGATTAGTTGACCATAGAGTTGAGGGTCTATTTCTGGGCTCTCTATTCTGTTTCATTGATCTATGTATCTGTTTTTGTGCCAGTACCATACTGTCTTGATGGTGACAGCTTTGTAATACAGCTTGAAGTCTGGAATTGTGATGTCACCAACTTTGGCTTTCTTTTTCAACATCCTCTGGCTATTTGAGGTCTTTTCTGGTTCCATATAATTTTAGGATTATTTGTTCCATTTCCTTGAAAAAAAACTGATGGTATTTTGATAGGGATTGCATTAAATGTGTAGATTGCTTTAGGTAGCATAGACATTGTCCTTCCAATCCATGAGCATGGAACATTTTTCCGTTTCTTTGTGTCTTCCTCAATTTCTTTCATGAGTACTTTATAGTTTTCTGAGTACAAATTCTTTGCCTCTTTGGTTGGGTTTATTTATATATTTATATATATAGTGCTCGCTTCGGTAGCACATATACTAAAATTGGAATGATATATATTTATATATATAAATAATATATATATAAATTATATATATATATATATATTTTGAGGTATGTACCCTCTATCCCTACACTTTAAAGAGTTTTGATCAAGAAAAGATACTGTACTTTGTCAAATGCCTTTTCTGCATCTATTGAGAATATCATATGGTTCGTGTTCTTTCTTTTATTAATGTATTGTGTCACATTGATTGATTTGTGGATGTTGAACCAATCTTGCAGCCCAGGAATAAATCCTACTTGGTCATGGTGAATAATCCTTTTAATGTACTGTTGGATCCTGTTGGATAGTAATTTGGTGAGAATTTTCACATCTGTGTTCATCAAGGATATTGGTGTGTAATTCTCCTTTTTGATGGGGTTTTTGTCTGGTTTTGGGATCAAGGTAATGCTGGCCTCAAAAAATGAGTTTGGAAGTTTTACTCCCATTTCTATTCTTTGCAACACTTTCAGGAGAATAGGTGTTAATTCTTCTTTAAATGTTTTGTAGAATTCCCCTAGGAAGCCAACTGGCCCTGGCTCTTGTTTGTTGGGAGATTTTTGTTGACTGCTTCAATCTCCTTGCTGGTTGTGGGTCTGTTCAGGTTTTCTCTTTCTTCCTGGTTCAGTTGTGGTAGTTTATATGTCTCTAGGAAAGCATCCATTTCTTCCAGATTGTTCCTTGAAGCTTTCTTTCTGTAGAGCTTTGGAAGATAGGAATGAAAATGGCAGATTCACAATCTCTGCCCCAGAGGAGCTGAGAGCTCAGGGCCCCACTCCTTAGTGCATCCTTAGAGAAAAGTAATCAATCCCTCCCGTCTCCCTGGTTTCCAGCTGCACTCCAAGCTCTCCTGGCCTGTGACTGAGCATTTCTATCTTTGGCCCACAGTCCCATTTGGAGTCTCCAAACCCAGCAGATTCCTGCTGCATATTCTTGGGCCACTCCTCCTGGGTAAAGATTGAGGGAGTCTCCGGATCTGCCACTTGTGCCCAACTGTACCTCAGATCACAGTTTAAGGTAACCCCAATCAGAAAGCTCACTCCTCGGCTCTGTCTCTGTAGTCAGCTTCCTCGCTCCAAAACCTGGTATTTCTGCCACACTCAGACACCCCCGATCTTTCTGTGAACCCCCGTGACCTGAGACCACACTGTCACCACATGGGCTCCATCCCCACTTAGTCTCTCGAGCAATGTCCCTCAGTGGAGCAGACTTTTAAAAGTTCTGATTTTGTGTTCCACTGCTCTACCACTTGCCAGGAGCCCACCCCTCCCCCCACGGCCTCTCTTCCCATCACTTCAGATTCACTTCTCCCCACGTCCTACCTTTCAGAAAGTGGTCGATTTTCTGTTCCTAGAATTGTTGCTCTTCTTCTCTTCTATCTCCTGTTGAGTTTGTAGGTGTTCGGAATTATTTGATAACTATCTAGCTGAACTCCTGGGACCTGATGTCATTTCAGTCTGCTATACCTCTGTCATCTTGATCCCCTCCCCCAACATTCTTGCTTTGAATGGCTTACTTTCTGTTACTATGATACTGGATGTGGTGTTTTTACCTTCCATGTATCATCATTGCCAGCTAGGGCAGCTAGTACATAACAGGTCCTTATAACTTCATTGAATGAATGATGTTGAGCCATTACAGGTGAAAATTAACGTGGAGTTATTTGAATCGTCAGCCATCTAATTTTATTGATTTAACATATGATTATATCTTCTCTACTTAAGGAGGGTAAGCATTGTCCAGATAGAAAATTCAGCTGCATTTTCACCAGTGATTGACTAAATGTATCCTGAGGGAAAATTTATGGTTCTTGGGCAATTCATTGCAAAGAAAAAATATAGAAAGACAACCTGGCATTATTGAAGTTTTTACACAGAGAGGTGGCTATTTGTATATTTTTTTCCAAATTAAGCTCATTTATTTCAACAATGTATTCCAGAGTTAATCCTGTTCACTTGCCTCCAGAATTGAGTTGCTGAGTGTAAAAAATCTTGGATCCATGTTCTCAATTATTTATACTTCCTGGTAACTGACACTAGTGAACCCTAAGTCTGAAAAGAAAACATTGCCCAGCTGACATTGTTCTCATTCTTCTGAAGAGCATCAGACATTCCTTGAGCCTATTCCTTGCCTTTTCTCCTTAGGTCTGGAAGAAAATTTTCTCAAGTGAGAGGCATATGTACATGCCTTTTGCTTTCCTTTGCAATACTGTTACTAAAGGATATAAATCATTCTTATCTTCTTAGACATCAGTTCAGGATGACAGAGCTACACACATTAAAAACCCCAGTTTTTAAGGCCAAATTCACTGGGACCTCCCTGCTTTCCAGTACATGGTCTTATATTGTCCTGTGGTAGCTGAGCAAATAAAAGTTGTTAAATGAACAGAGACAATATTTAAAGAGATATTCAGTCCTGGGTGAACAGAACTTCAGAAAATTTGATGAATGGCCATCCAAAATGAGCAAACACAAAACATCTTTTAGATGTTGACTCCACTATACTTAGATATTTAAATAGTATTTGCCTCTAGAGAGACACAGAGATCAGGAAACCTGAAATTTGAGTGTTAGTGAATTATATAAAACCATGTATTTATATAGCTAATAAAACAATAAGATTCATTTTACAGATTCACAATCCAACATGAGTTCTCAAGGATTCATTTCTTAAACTGAGATTAATCTCTTTCCTCATGTTTTCTTCTTGTGAAAAATCTAACCCTTTCGCTGCCTTTTAAGTGATACCTAAGATTTAGTATGCTAGAGCTGGAAGGGAGAAGAGAGGAGTCAGAATCCAACCCCCTGACTTTACATCTGAGGATATTGGATTAACTGATTTGTCCAAGGTCACACACCTACTAATGGCAGGCTCAGAACCAAAACCCAGATGTCCTGATTCCCAGGAAATACAGACTTCTTCTAGTCTCATAAAAGGGTAATTGCTTGCATCATTTGGAATCGAGATATGTCTAAATACTGCTGGGTTCAGTCTCATCCCAAGATGGATATGTAATTGTCTAAGGCATCATCTCTTATTCTGCCAAAGGTTCAACACACTACTCAGTGGGAAACCAGCTCTAATTTAAGTCAGAGCAAATGACATGTTTGTTTGTTTTTTTCTCTTGCAGGGCATGACAAGTTTCAAAAATAATGAGCTCTACTCACCAGACTTATTTTTGGCTTGAGTATTATACTCTAGAATCATCCTTACTAATATCCTCTAAGGAGCTGAAGAGTTATACATGGGTTCTCAGAGCCATGTTTTATTATAAGGATCATTCATACCAGTTATGCATAAGTACATACCAATAGAAAGAGAAATTTGCAGTGCTGCGTGCATGTGTTTAACTGAATGTGGAATGGTGTACTGAGGTTTGAGATCATATTAAGGTTCAGTCCTCATTTTTATGTAAACCCTCTCTGGCCTGAGGCATTTTCTCATTATAACCCTCCCTGCTGCAATCTCCTGCCACAAAGAGAAATTTATGGTCATGACTGGCTATTTTTCAACTCATTGAAAAATATCAAAATGTGGATAGTTTATTAATGTTAAGCATTTGAACATCTGGTTGAAATGGAGGGGTGGAAACAAGTGCTCCTACAAACTCTTTCATCTATGGGATGAGGTAAAATCCTTGTGTTATCCAGGCTCCACAATGCCACACGAATGCTACCACCTTCTCCACAGATGTTTTGTATCTGGTGTGTTTCTTGACCCCTTTGAGACACAGGTTCTGTGGAACATCTGTTCAAAGCCACAGGCTTTCTCCTCCTACCCATCCTTGATACCCATGGACACACCTCCCCAATGTTCCTCATAATTTCAGAGGCCTTAGTGATGCTTTGGAGTCTGTCCAGTGGTCCTGAATTAAGAAATCCCAGGTAGTGAGTTAAGATTCTTTATCCCAGAATCCAGAACTTAAGAGCTTTGGGGAAATCCCCTTTGATTTCTTGAGATTTAAACCATGAACACAGGTTAGTCTCTGATTACAGTCCATAGTAACTGAAATAAACTTATCAGAAATTCTTTTATTGGATAGTAGGTATATCATGCAGACAACCTGGACATGCTTGAGACACCCTTACCCAGAAGCATATGGTCTAGTTAGAGACAAAATCAAAATAGCACATAAGAATGGTTAATCACAAAATATCATACCCCAACATGTAGAGTTCAGAGGAGAAAGCAATTTCTTTGGGTCAGAATGACGACAAAAGTCTTTCCAAAATGGAAGGAAACAATCTGTTGTTCGAAGCACACATAAGCTTTAGGTAGATGGTAGGAAAGATGAGGGGATGGGGAAGGATATTTTGAGCAAGAGAGTAGTGCATTAGCAAGACTGTTGGGAAGAATGTCAAATCAGCAAGAATGTGAATAGCGATGAGTATATGCAGTAAATTTTTTTCTATTCCAAAGCATCACCTAACATAAATCTTGAAAGCTGATGGTACTATTGACCTAATTCTGATGAGGAGGAGTGATTGTATAACCAATCAAACTAAATTGGCCACAGTTTGAAGTTAGACATACATTGTTTATTGAATGATGCTTTGTGTTCTCAGCTAAAAGATCTGTTCATTTTAACCTTGTCTCTGAAATTCTTTTCAATTTGATGTTATTTTCTGGGTGTCAGCAGCTCTTAATGGGAGACCCAATATGTCTTCAACTTCTGCTGCAAACTGTCTTTGTCGTTTTTATGATTTTCCCATGGCTAATAAATACAAAAGTTAGATTTTTGTGTATTTGAATAAATACACATTTATTTATGTGTATAAATAAATTTATGCATTTGCATGTCCATATATGCTTACATATGTGCAAAAAAAGGAAAGGGATCTGAAGGTTTTAGTCTAAAGTATTGGCAGTGGTTGCCTCTGGGGACTAGGGTTGGAAGAGGACGATGGTAAGAGGGAACTTTATTTTACTCTACTTAGTGCTATACTGTTTGAACTCCTTACAATGAGCATATATTACTTTTGTAATTAAAGAAAAGGAGAAAAAAGGGAAGAAATTGAATTTGACATACCTCCAAGTAATATGAAGCCCTTTCATCCTTTTGAAGGTACAAAGAAAAACAATTGTGCCTCAAGGGAAATTTATTTTATCAGAACCTGTACTTTTTTTTCTTTAATCATGTAATGAAGCATCTTGCCCTGGATTTCCAGTAAGCTAGCTTTGTTTAAATATGCAGATCTCTGCTAACAATTTATGGTAACTGGAAGTGGTATTTGTTAGACTGGCATGTCATTCATACACTGGCATGTACATGTGCTAAGGCAATGTTGATTCCCTTCACCTTCCCTCTATAGAATTCGGACTTCTGAAAGTGATGTGCTCGTTTTCCCATAATTTCTCTTCCCTCTATCCTGGGCTTAAGTAGAGGAGTATTTCCTGCCCTGTGCCCTAGGGCTGTAGGATGCGCTATAGAACCATGATTTTGGTGTCAGATTAGAGACTGGACATGTAGTTTTTTTCCACTTGTGCTCAGTGATGGTCTGGCAAAAAAAAAAAAAAAAGTGAGGAGTGAAGATGGCGGAGGAGTAGCAGGCTGAGAGGACATCAGGCAGCAGGAGATCAGCTAGATAGCCTATCAAACCATTCCGAACACCTACGAGTCCAACAGGAAATCGAAGAGAAGAAAAACAACAATTCTAGAAACAGAAAAACGATCACTTTCTAAAAGGTAGGACCAGCGGAGAAGTGAATCCAACGCGACGGGAAGATAGACCCCAGGGGGAGGGGCCGGCTCCCGGCAAGTGGCGGAGCACAAAATCAGGACTTTTAAAAGTCTGCTCCATGGAGGGACATCGCTCCAGAGGCTAAACTGGGGTGAAGACCTCACGGGGACAGCGTGGACTCAGGTCCCCCGGGGTCAGAGAAGGATCAGGGGTGTCTGAGTGTCGCAGAGCTCACAGGTATTAGAGCGGGGAAGCCGGCTGCGGAGACAGAGCCAAGGTTTCCTAGAGCCGTGGTCTGTGACACGGGCCGGTGCTCTGTGCGAGGGGTCCCCACAAGATCTGGGGAGACTCCGACCCGGGAGAGCTCAGGGATCTATGGGGTTCGGAGACTCCAGGTGGGACTCTGCCAGAGACAGAGACGCTTGGTCACAGGCTGGGTGAGCTCGGAGCGCTCCCAGAAGCCAGTGAGACGGGACTGATTACGCACGATTTTCTCCAAGCACGCCTGGACGCTGGGGGGACGGGAGTGATTAAACGCTTTTCGAGAGCCCCTAGCTCTCGGCTCCTCTGAACCGGAGATTGGGAGGCCGCCATTGTCATTCCTGTCCTCTGGAACTCTACGGAAAGCACTCAGGGAACAAAAGCTCCCGAGAGCGAACCTGAGAGGATTACTTAGCCTGGCCCCTGGTAAGGGTGGTGCAATACCGCCTGGGGCAGAGACACTTGAGAATCACTACAACAGGCCCCTCCCCCAGAAGATCAAAGAAATCCAGCCAAGACCAAGTTCACTTAACAAGGAGAACAGCGGATTCTTATCTGGACAAAATGACAAGGCAGAAAAACTCACCACAAAAAAAAAAAAAGGAGGCAGGACCGAAGGCTAGGTACCTAATCAATACAGACATTGGTAATATGTCAGATCTGGAATTCAGGATGACGATTCTCAAGGTTCTAGCCGGGCTTGAAAAAGGCATGGAAGATATCAGAGAAACCCTGTCGGGAGAAATAAAAGCCCTTTCTGGAGAAATAAAAGAAAGTCTAATCAAGTTGAAATAAAAAAAGCTATTAATGAGGTGCAATCAAAAATGGAGGCTCTTATTGCTAGGATAAATGAGGCAGAAGAAAGAATTAGTGATATAGAAGACCAAATGACAGAGAATAAAGAAGCTGAGCAAAAGAGAGACAAACAACTACTGGACCACGAGGGGAGAATTCGAGAGATAAGTGATGCCATAAGACGAAACAACATTAGAATAATTGGGATTCCAGAAGAAGAAGAAAGAGAAAGAGGAGCAGAAGGTATACTGGAGAGGATTATTGTAGAGAATTTCCCTAATATAGCAAGCGGAACAAGCATCAAAATCCAGGAGGCCCAGAGAACACCCCTCAAAATCAATAGGAATCAGTCCACACCCCGCCATCTAATAGTAAAATTTACAAGTCTTAGCGACAAGGAGAAAATCCTGAAAGCAGCACAGGACAAGAAGTCTGTAACGTACAATGGTAAAAATATTAGATTGGCAGGAGACTTATCCACAGAGACATGGCAGGCCAGAAAGAACTGGCATGATATATTCAGAGCACTAAACGAGAAAAACATGCAGCCAAGAATACTTTATCCAGCTAGGTTATCATTGAAAATAGAAGGAGAGATTAAAAGCTTCCAGGACAAACAAAAACTGAAAGAGTTTGTAAACACCAAACCAGCTCTACAGGAAATATTGAAAGGGGTCCTGTAAGCCAAGAGAGACCCTAAAAGTATTACCAGAAAGGAACAGAGACATTATACAGTAACAATCACCATACAGGCAATACAATGGCACTAAACTCATATCTCTCAATAGTTACCCTGAATGTAAATGGGCTAAATGCCCCAATCAAAGGACACAGGGTTTCAGAATGGATAAAAAAACAAAACCCATCCATATGCTGCCTACAAGAAACTCATCTTAGACCTGAAGACACCTCCAGATTGAAAGTGAGGGGGTGGAAAACAATTTACCATGCTAATGGACAGCAGAAGAAAGCTGGGGTGGCAATCCTTATATCAGATCAATTAGATTTTAAGCCAAAGACTATAATAAGAGATGAGGAAGGACACT
>RCUC01150693.1:0-57925 GCA_003697995.1 Taxidea taxus jeffersonii
AAGCCTTGGTCTGTTGTGACAGCCCTAGGTGGTCTGATGTCATGGTGGGATTGCTCGCTGGGGCCACCTTCCACCACCTAAAGCACCCTGGTTTTGGTATGATAATCCTCTGGTCACAAAAATATAGATCCTCTATGATTCCACCCAGATGATGTGCCCAGACTCATAGGCACACAACAACGGTGGGTCCCGGGGGAGGGGATGGGCCGTGGTTTAAGAGGACAGACCTTCAGTCTTGCACCGTGAAGGAGCTCTGGAGACTGACTGAATGACAGTGTGGATATACTTAACACAAGGAACTGGACAGGTAGAAAGGTTCCAATGGTAAATTCTATATGCATTTAATCACAATTTAAAAATTAAAAAAAAACTTTTAAGCCTCATAGTTGAGATGGCTCTGAAACTCCTCACCCTCAACCGGGGTATAAAATGTTTAGGGGTGCCCGGGTGGCTCAGTAGGTTAAGCCTCTGCCTTCAGCTCAGGTCGTGATCTCAGGGTCCTGGGATTGAGCCCCTCGTCAGATTCTCTGCTCAGGGGGAGTTGGCTTCTCCCTCTCCCTCTGCCCCTCCCTCTGCTGTACTTATGTGTGTTCGCTCTCTCTCTAATAAAGAAAATCTTTAAGAAAAAAAAACATTTAGAAAGGTAGAAACTGAGAGAGAATATTAGGAGGAGAGAGGTGTGCTATGAGCCTCCCCTACCTGGGAAGGGCCGTGGAGGATGCCTTCTGCAAACCTACGAAGAGAGCTCCCTAAGGGGCACTGGGAGGGCTTGAGGGGTGCCTTCTGAAGTTAGGGGAACCAAAAACTGCCTCACTTCTTGCTCCAGAAATCAAAACACTGAGAAGCAGGCTGGCCATGTAAGCCCGAGAAGAAAGAAGATTTAACTTTAAGCCAAGCTTGAAGTTTTGGTTGTTAGAAAGGACTGGACACTAATTACTTAACAAAATTAATTCTGCTAGTCAAAGTGACCGTGAGGCTTTGTATTTATTACTTAGAAGTGATCCGACAAGTCAAAGGACTGCCCCTGTTTTCAATCTAGGAAAGATCCCATTTTTAAAACAGTATGCAATAAAAGAGATTTGCCTTTTGAGAGTCCCAGGTGATTGCTGTTCTTGATAGACAAGTGAAGTCTTTGGGTTTTCATAAGCCAGAGAAACCAGATCTATTCCTGTGTCCCTGCTGGCTCGTGTTTCCTTCTGGAGTGGGTGGGGCTCCGGGACCTCCTCACAGGGGTCTGGGATCCAACAATAGCATTTGGTTTTGATTTGCTTCTTCAACTTGCAGCCAAGGTCAGTGGGGCTCCCTGAGTAGCGGGAATCTAGTTCTGTGACTTACTTAGAAGACAGTCGGTCTCCAGGGTGCTGCTGGCCAGGCTGCCTGGGTGTTTATTTGCATGTTATAAATACCTAGGCTGGTGTTTGACCCCTACTCTCCACACAGCACCGTGGATGTTTACACGGCCTCCCCTGCGCTGTCATATGCTCCCGGTCCTCCTCTGCAGGACAAGAAGCCTGAGACCAGGATCTGGGAAGCAGCTGAGCCCTGGGAGACCTCACGCTTCACAGAAGGGACAGGTGTGTCACTGAGGGAGAAGAGCTGCCTCTGCTTATCTCATCAGTCTCCCCTGGGCTCTGTCTGAACTGAACAAGCATCAAAGACAGCCAGGGGTTCACCTATTTAGAAATAGGCATTTTCTCCTTCTACCACTTTCTTCCAAGGAATGTTGCCCTTCATTCCTCCTTTTGTTAACTGCTCCTTTCTAGCTCTATGATGAGCTTGCCCCCTTGCTTCGTTCTCTTCAACCGTTTCTAGTCTCCTGACTCTCCCCATCTCAAGAGTCCTGACTGTCTATATTAGCTGCCTTGCCGGTGAGGAATCTGAGGCCTGGAGAAGTGACTCGTCTCACAGCTAGGATTCAGGTGTCCTGACTAGCAGGCCAGCTGTCTTCCCACTGCAATTAACAGCAGGAGGGGGTACCAGGAGCGTGGTGCCCAAAGGGTTAAGCCAGCCCTGGAGATTAACCCCCACAGCCAGTACCCCCCGCCCCGGGACCATCTGGCTGAGATCTTTAGGGCAAAGGGCACCCACCTCTACGGGGTGCCTTCCAGCAGCTCAGCCCAGGAGAGGTTGGGATCTGCCTCTCCTAAAGGAGTAATTTACATTCCTCTCCTTCCACAGGGCTGCCAAGAAACTGCTCTCCCAGGACAGCTTTTTTCTAAGGATGATCCTCCTGGATGGGGCAGTACTTTTATTTTCTGCTCACAGACCTCGTCTTCTGTAAAAGTGCCCATCTGACAGCAGCACGAGTACTGTGAGACAGTTGCAACAAGAACGCAACAAGATACAAGCCGTGTCCTTGGAGCTTTGGGTAACTCAGGACGAGGCTCTGACACGGCCTTCACAGCGACTTGTGCAAACAGATGGACCTTGGGTTCCCAGATCCAATGACCAAGAAAAAAAAAAAATCGGTCCTCTTAAGAGAGATTGTTTGCTCTTCGTGGCAATTCTGCCTCTCACGCTCAGTATAAAGGAAGCCAACGATATTTCCTAGTCGAGGGCCACAGCATTTTTAGAGAGAAAATAAAACTCAGATGTCAACATTCAAATGGAAAAAATCTGACTCTCCCTCATGGCTTAGTCTCCATTTCACAGAAGATATAAAAAGAGAATCCCACAGAGTGAATGGGTTATCACCACTTTTTTGAATATGCCGGAAGGACTCGTGGACACGGAATGCCGAGTCCACTTTCTGAGTGTCTGAGTGCACGGCTCAGGCGGGGACGTGGAGTGTGCCCTTCTCACAGGTTCCAGGGTGGGGGGCTGTGCTGCTGGTCCATGGCCATGCTCTGAGAACCGAGGCTGTAAAATCGACACGCCCTACTGGCTAGTCTCTCCCTCTTGGACTGATGGGCTCATCCTCTCTTTGGGAATTGCCCTCCATAGTAGGGAGCCACTTTGCCAAGGTCATGGCCCCTTCCCTGTGGGTCCCCTTCATCTAGTGATTGGGGATTAGGCTCGGCCCCCCGTCTCAGGTGGTGACTCTGATGTCTCCTCCCAAGCTCCAGAGCTTGGTCCAAGCCTGCATCGTAGCTCAGCCTCCCTCTTTGTGGGGTCCTGCTTCCTTCCCCTGCTCCACTGGCATTAATCCCAGAGTACTTCCTCCGTGCGAATCTGCCTCCGACGTTGCTTCCCATGGGGCCTGATGTGCCCCTTTTTGGAGGGAGGGTCAGTTAAACGTCACCTGCTTGGCAAGCCCAATCCTGACCATCCGCCACGCCTTATTCTGACTTGTCTTTCTAGAACTGAAGACGCTGACACCGTGCGTCGTAGACTGACTTCATGTCATCACTGGGCTATCTTCCCCACTGGGCCGCGCGCGCTGGGAGAGTAGGGACCTCTTTTGTTCCCTCCAGCAGCGCCTGGCCCACAAGCGGCAGTTCTTGAACAGGAGGGAGAGACTGGGATTCCTATGCCAGACAGAGAATTCAGCCATGCCTCCTATTGGTGCCTTGAGGACAGGAGGTCTCTCTCCTATTTTGGGAAGGGCGTTTCAACTTCCTTAGAAGACAACTGCTTTTCCCCCTTTCTCTTGGGGAGTTGGGATGGCAGACTCCGGTAGTGCTCTATGTCCCCCCACCCCATCACCCTTCCGGCAGGCCTGCTCCCCGGCTTTAAGGCAGGCCCCTCTTGGTGACCTGTGGCCAGGGCCCATCGCCTCCAGTCCCTGCACCCTTCTGGGTCTGCTCCGCACCGAGGGAGATCTCTGAACTGAGAGGGGGCAACCAGAGGAGGTCCTTTGATCCAACACTGTGAAGGAGCAAAGGCTGCAAAATAT
Organism: Taxidea taxus jeffersonii; assembly: GCA_003697995.1. Lineage (NCBI taxonomy): Eukaryota > Metazoa > Chordata > Mammalia > Carnivora > Mustelidae > Taxidea > Taxidea taxus. The sequence continues at coordinate 3,836 of RCUC01150693.1, forward strand.
AAGGAAATGCTGAAAGCATGGCATGGGGTTCTTCCTCGAAGCAGCACACAGGGCGCGGCGTCCAAGAGGGATACAGACATACAGATGGCGGAACTGAGGGAGGAGCCCACCCAGGGCCCGCCAAGGCAGAGGGCTCAGCAGCCCGAAAATGAGTCAAGTGCCTCCAAACAGAAGCTGAAAAAGAGGTCGGCAGTGCACTTAATGGAGCGCTTATGGCTGAATAATGGAAGCAGGCTAGCTCCACTGGGAGTCAGTTCACAGTTAATGGAATATTTCCTGTAAATATTACTTTCTCTTCCTGTCTCATCACCAAAAATCTTTACTAATCTGGGGAGGTGACAGTAATGCATCAATTCCCTGAACTAATGCCCCTGCTTCTGAAATACTCTCAGGAGCCGTAGGAAGCTCCACTGGCTGCTTGGGGACACGGGGCAGACCATTTACTCTGGTTCCTTCTCCAAATGTCTCAGAGGGGACCCCACAGAGCTCCTAATTGTGCATCTAAGTGTACATAAAAGCGCCCCCTAATTGCATATCAAATAAATAAGTAAATGATGTCTGCTGAATATGTAACAAAGAGCATACCGCCATTCCTCCCCAGCGGGCAGACCTCATCAGATGCGGGCTGGACTGCGGGCCGCAGCCATAAATAACGATGAGCAGATACCGAACATCCCTTCGGAGGGGGGGTGGTCCTGGAGCCATGTGTCTCCTGCTGTTTGTCCTCTAATGCTTATAGCCTCAGACAGAGCCCATAGGAGGGAGGACTCGCACCCTCCTAGCGCCCCATTTGGAAAGCCTTTCCTCTTGTAATTTATGATGGCTTCTAATGGTTCCCTGGCTGGAGTGTCCATAGCTTTGAAGGGTGCCAGCTACAGCAGCATGGCAGAGAAGCACTTCAGTGTGGCACCGGGCAGGAGCAGAGTCCCAAGTGTGGGACACCCTGGTATCCCAACACCTCTGGTTCTCGTGCTTCCAGGAAGGGGCAGATGGTCCCAGAGATCAGGCTTTCAGACTTTCTCAGCTTTGCTCTAAGGAAGGCAAGGTTCTCCTCAAAAAGAAAGAACCCTATGGGACAGATTTCTTCCAGCCTATTCATCTATGCCCCGTGTGACCCAGTTGTGTGAGAGTTAATAACCAATACCTCCTCAAGATCTGCCACGTAATTTTCATTCAAGTGACGACCATAGCATTTCATCACGTCACCACCGTCACGGTCACCACCAAGAGTCCCTTTACATAGCTGGCACTCAGTCTTCTTTTGATGGCTTAGGTCTCTTTGTTCGGCTGTAAATGCAAACTAAGATGAAGCTCAAGACCGACTTCAAGCGCCCTTCAAGACTGGACCATGTTTCTTTCTTCCCCGAGGTGAGGAGGGTGGAGCTAACTTCTGAGAGCAAGAACCTTGCCCTTAGGCAGCGCTCCCTTGCTCCATAGGCGTGCACGTGCAAAAATGGACTGTGGTAGCTAGGAGCAAATGCGCTAAGATAAGCTCTGCAGCTGCAATATTTTATTTCCGAACCACTGTGACCCTCCTTCCCCTTCTCTCACCGGGGCCGAAGCCACACAGGCAGATGCGTGGATATTGCGGTTCCGGTACACGCAAACCATGTTCTCGACGGTGTATGAGAACTGTCCAACCATAATGTGAGGAGAGAGGTGAGCTGAGGCAACCAGAGGGAGGTTTCCAAGCGTCACATAGTATTGCAGTATGAACATCCTTGAGTTCAGGTGTGGGGAGGTGGGCACAGGGTGGGAGGAAACAACACATGGCTGGGGAAAGGGGAGAAGCAGCAGGATTTGCTGGGAGGAGGTGGCAGGGTATCTAAGAGTTTATCACAGATTTGGATCCGTAGCCTTGGATACTGTTTGGGGCGCTCCCTAAGCTTTTCAAAGAAACTCATCAGTGCAAGCAAGGGCTCATGTTCTCAGATACGCGTATGTAGTGTAGATTCCTATTTTCATCTAGTTCTATTAGTGGATTTTTTAGTTTTTGGTGGGCTATTCTTCTGCAGATGCAGTTCTAAAATACTTCTGGGGGCAACCTGGGTGGTGTAGTAGGTTGAGCCTCTGACTCTTGGCTTTGGCGCAGGCCGTGATCTTGGGGTCCTGGGATGGATGCTCAGCAGGGAGTCTGCTAGAGCTTGTGTCCCTCTGCCTCTCTGCCCCCCACTCACGTGTGCGCTCTCGCTCTCAAAATAAACATCTTAAAAATTAAAAAAAAAAAAAAACTTCTGAAGTTGGCTTTGAGCTTCTGAACATACACAAAAGCCAAAACACCATTTTCAGGTGTCCCCGCGTGTCTAGCTGCTCCTGACACATGCGCCCTGAGGACAAAGAAATGGGTTTTCTCCTGATAAACAGGAGAGGCTTGTGTTGGGGGTTGTGCATCTGCAAGCCTGAGCCCATCTGTTAGAAGGTTCAGGTGGCAGGTAGGAGCGTGTCATTAGGAAAGGACTTCCATGTTCTCTCTCCTCCACCTGTGAGGGACTCTGCTTTACTCCATGCCCCCCAAAGCCACCAGGGCCTCAGAGTGACAATTAAGCAATTTAGGGAGACTCGGTGACCAAAATGGCAAAGCACACCCAACCAGAGACGCTAGAATGAGCCAGGGTCCCACCCATTTCTGGACAGCGATCAGCTACCCACCTTCCCGCCCGCCCTCCTTTTCAGTGGATCATATGGAAACACTTGAGTGTGTTCTCACAGGCACCTTCTGAGTTCCTCCGGCTGTTTTGATGGTTTGCTGATGCATACCAGAGGATGCCTCCAGGCCCTCCGAAGAAAAGGCAGCAGGCTCAGCCTGTCACTGCCTCTACTTGAATGTTGGCTCAAAGGATGGCACTACGAGTGATGGAGCTGCAGGAACTGGGTCAGAGTGTCAGGCTAGCTCTGCCGGGGCTGGAGGTGCAGCTCTTGCTGCAGAAGGGCCTCCAGGTGCGCAGTACTGGGCGCCACGCCCAGTCTCCTGAGCAGCACTGGGGGCCCACCATGGTAGAGCTCCGCCTGGGCCCTGAGCAAGAGTGGTGGTGCTGCTGGAAGGCCACCGTCCCAAGTTGCTGGCCCCGCCTTGAGCCCTGAGCTCTCCATGCCAGGAGGCACTGCCAGACACACCTGCCGAGCTGGCTGACCTTTGAGAGCTGGGCCAGGAAGTGCAGAGGGCTGCAAGTCCTAACTCCAGGGGTCTTGCCGTTCAGAGACAGGCATGAGTGGAGCGGCAGAGCGGTGGCCCCTGCATGGTCAGTTTCCTGTGAGTTTCCAGTATTCACGGAGAAAAAGTGCTCCCGCCTGGAACTCTGGAGACTGACTTCGGGCACTTTCTGTGTTACTCCACCTTGGCAGGCAGTAGTGTGCACGCGCAGCTCTGTAGCCGGGAGTGCAGCCTGCGTCCCCAGAGACTCACAGGTGCCTTTCCCTGTAACAGACGTCCTCTTCCAACCTTGCTGATGTTGGGAGTGAGGAGAGGGAAGAGTTCCCTGCTGCGTTCCTACCATGGCTCTGGTTTAGGTCTGGTTTCCTGTGGGTTCCACCCTGCATCTTTGCGGACAAGAACACTCCTCCGGCTAATGAAACTCAGGCATCTCTTCCTCGCCCAGGCATCTCTTCCTCGCCCAGCCCTTGCAAATGCCTGTTCTTATTTCATGGGTAGACTATACATTGATTTCTTAAAGAGGACTCCCCAAATGGCATCGGGCTCAGGGCTGCATCACCTGGTCTGTCCCACAGTGAATGTGATGGTGGGGAACCCCGCTGAAGTCTGCTCACAGCTACTAGAATTTTCTCTGGTGTGTCAGGTATCTCTTCTTCTCCTACGCCCATTCAGGCTCTGGTTCAGTTATGCTTTGGAAATTCTTCACACTCTGGAGCTCCCACTGGATACCGAGCTGCTTACTTCTCACAGCAACCCAGATGTCCCAACACACCTCAAACTCTGCAGGTCCTAAACTGCCCTTATATCCCATGCTCTGGCTGGGAGGCATTCCAGATGCCCTCCTGCTCTGACTGCCACCTTCCCGACCACACAACAGATCAATCTCGCCTACCTTCTAAACATCACCCTATTACTGAGACCCTGTGCCCCCACCAGTTCTGGCTTATGCCACTGTAATTACGTCCTGGTTTGCAGGTTCTGTCCTGTATTTCTCCAGTTCATCCTCCACACACCACCAGACCGATGCTTCTAGGACAGTGAGACTCCCATCCGGCTGCTCCTCCACGTCCAATGTTTGGTGGCTCTCACTGCCTTAAAGATGAATCCCCCTTCACAGAGCCTTCAGGGCTCCCTAAGCTGCCCAGTGGGGCCTTGTCAGCCTCCTCTGGCTGGCCTCCTCTGCCCCTTGCTTCCAAGCCCAGTGGAGCTGTGTGCTTCTCTACCTGGCACGCTGCTCTCCTTCATGGGGCTTCCATGCATGCCGGCACGCCCACCCACCCAGCTCCTCCTGCTCCCACTCTGTTGCCTGTGAAGACTTTTCTTTCCTCCTTAAGCCCAGTGACTCTCCTTCAATTCCTCACTGACCCCACGCAGACCTCTCTTAGAGCACTTGGAGACACCAACACAATTATCATACACTTCACTTCCTGACGACCTGGCTGGGCCTTGTACCTCTGTACCTTCTGCTCAACTTGGCACATAATGAGTATGCAATAAATATTTTTTTTAATTTATTTATTTGACAAAGATCACAAGCAGGCAGAGAGGCAGGCAGAGAGAGAGGAAGGGAAGCAGGCTCCCTGCGGAGCAGAGAGCCCGATGCGGGGCTCGATCCCAGGACCCTGGGATCATGACCTGAGCCGAAAGCAGTGGCTTTAACCCACTGAGCCACCCAGGTGTCCCTAAATATTTATCTGAATGAGCGAATGAACAGTGACTTTGGTGGTTTTGTTGCCCCTCAATTAGTAATAGATTCAAGAATCTCAACTACTGGGACACCTGGGTGGCTCAGCCGGTTGGGAGTTTGCCTTTGGCTGGGGTCATGATCTGAGTCCTGGGGTCTGGCTCCAGGCTCAGTGGGGAGTCTGCTTCTCCCTCTCCCTCTGCCCCTCACCAACACATAACTAATTCCTCAGAAGCCACAGAAACATCAGTTACTTTGTGTAACAACTCGGTTTGAGTACAGCCAATGCTCTGAATAAATATCCTGACCTTTTAACATTTTTATTTTGCTGACCTGGATAAACTCAACAAATGAGTCTCAGTCAATGGCTGACCCTCTCAGTCAGTGGCTGATTACTCACACTTTTGGCTTCGTACTTTTCCCGGTCCTGAAGCCTGTCAGAGTCCTGCAGGAAGAGCGACAATTGACGGCATCCCTACCGCGTGTTGTACCCTGCATTTCCCATCTATTGGGTGCTATCTCATTATTTGTGCAATCTTCATTAGCACCTCAATTAGAGAAATGAAGCCAGCTCACACTTATTAATAAATGAAACTGAATGCCCAAGAATACATGTCAGCATGTCTTTTCCACCCCCAGAGGGAGAACAGAATGCTACCGCTGCAATGCATGTCTGCTTTGGTCCTCCACCAGGGTGGGCGATCAGGAGCTGGAGGGACTGGAACCAGGGTTTTGTGAGAGGATCTAGGAGGATTCTCAGCTCTTGCAAGCATGAAAAAAGGTCAGCCAGGTTGCAAAGAGAGGAGAGTGGATGTCCAAAAAAGGAGGGAGGGAAGAGACCATGCAAGGAAAAAAAAAAAAAAAGCACAGAAACTTACAAAGGCCAGGTGGGAAAGAGGCAGAGGGGAAACAAATAAAGAGACAGTGTGGAAGCAGCACAGACCCTGGAACTGAGAAAAACACAGAGAAACCAAATCACACAGGACCCAGTGCAGGTCTTACAGCATACAGAGAAAACTGGAGAGGTTTGGGATTTAGCCACCAAAACACGTGTCCTTGGATGCCCAGGTCCCTACTGAATTGTTCCCAAGGGAGAACGCCCCCTTCACTTGCTCAGGATCTTTTCTTTGAACTTAACTGACTTACTGATCGACGGAGTGAAAATCCTCCCCAGCAAAGAGCCATTTTCTCCCCCTATAATTTTAATAAAGCAGCTGGCTAAGGCAGATGCTAAGCAGACATCCTACTGATAAGCTCAGATATGTAGTATGGATTTCCATCCCGTTCGTGGATAAAGAAGCTTGGAAAGCGATCCGGAATGACATAATGGACCAATATTGCTTTCTCTCTCCTACAGCAAGTGTGGTTTTGATAGACTTTTAATATGTATTTCGGGGCTTGAACTGCATACCGTCTCTCCATTATTCTCTGCCAGAGGATCTGAATGACAGCTCTAGCCCAGAGACATTTTTCCATTATAATTTTTCAATTTGTTCTGGTCTGAAAAATGTGTGTAAATGAAAACAGAGAAAAGTCAAGCACTGTGTCCCCTTCAAATGTTCTGTTTTGTGTTTATGATGGCTTTGCAGATGTGGTTCTGCTTCCCTTTCTTTTTGGCAAATGACCTTATTTTTTCCAGATTTCTGATCACTTCTAATATGCTATCAACTACTTACCCGAATGCCCCTGACTCTTCTTTATTTTTCACCCTGTTTTGACCTACAATTTCTTCTTTTAGATCCCCCCCCCCCAAAACCAAAACAAACAAAAACTAATGAAGCACACCCACAAGCTTCAGGAAAGCTCAGATTGGCCTCAGGACAGAAGAGAGATATTCCCTCCCTTTCCCAAGTGCACGGAGCCCCCACCCTCCCCAGCGAGGAAATGAAGGAACAGGACAGTCCCTCAAAGCCCTTTGCCCATCTCCTTTGGAAGAGCTGGGCCAGTTTTCTTACCTTAAATAATTATAACAGCTCAGGTTTCCCTAGTGACCAGGAGAAAAAATATTTACCCGGGAACTCAGACTGGATGACTGTGGAGTAATCTGTATACACTCATATTTGCAGGGGATTGGTGAGCCCAGAGGCCCCGAGGCTGCACGGTGTCCTATTTTTACTCACTTCTCTCCGCGAGCCATCCGCCTACAGAGGAGAACATGCTTACCTTCCGCGGCTTCACTTTATCGTGGTAGTCATACTGGAAGATTCCTTTGTAGCTCAGTCCCAGCCACCACGGTATCCCCTGCTTGTCCTAGGGCATGGAAAGGAGTACGGGTAAATACAGGGCTGGAGAACACACATGGGAACCAAGGGAAGGCCTCCTGGCTCAGGAAAATGCAAATCCCTTGGTACGGATGGAGGCCACCTCTCTCCTTTTCACCTTAATAGATGTTTCCCATCATCAACTGATGCTTAGATATGTGAACAGATGCCATGGAAGGTGCCCTGGGATGGGGACCCAGTTCTGTTCCTAACCAGGAGCTCACCGTGGTCCTTCCCCACTCCCACCCTTTATGAATAAGTGACAAATGCCTTGTTCTTTGTCCTCCTTCCAAGACTCCAGGTTTCGCCACAACAGAAAACCTGAGAGCATTCAAATAAAATGACCTGAGCAGAAAAACTGTCATCGACTATCAGAGCTGGAAAGGACTATAAAGGAACTCCTCTAAAAACTTTTTAAAAGGCCTTATTTATTCTTTTTTTTTTTTAAAGAGAAGTCTGAGGTTCACAGCAAAATGGAGAAGGAAGTACAGAGATGTCCCATACTCCCCTGCCCCCATACCTGGAGGGTCTCCCCCATGATCAACATCCCCACCAGAGGGGAACATTTGTTACAACCTGGTGAACCTACATTGATAATTCATGGTCACCCAAAGTTCAGAGTTCACATTAGGGCCCATTCTCGGTGTTGAATCCTCTGTGAGTTTGGACAAATGCATAATGATGTCTATCCATCATTATAATATCACGTGGAGGAGCTTCACTGCCCTAAAAATCCTGTGTTCTGCCCATTTGCCCCTCCTTCTCCCCCCTCCCAGGTTCCAGCAGAACCATTCCATTCCTTGGAATCATACAGTATGTACCCTTTGGCTTCTTTCACTTGATGATATGCATTTAATATTCCTCCAATTTTATTTTATTTTTTAAAAAGATTTTATTTATTTATTTGATAGACAGAGATCACACAAGCAGGCAGAGAGGCAGGCAGAGAGGGGAGGGGAGAAGCAGGCTCCCTGACGAGCAGAGAGCCTGATGTGGGACTCGATCCCAGGACGCCGGGATCATGACCCGAGACGAAAGCAGTGGCCCAACCCACTGAGCCACCCAGGCGTCCCAGATTCCTCCAATTTTAAAAAGAAAAAAGTCAAAAGCAGGGGCACCTGGGTTACTCAGTCGGTCAAGCATCTGCCTTCAGCTCAGGTCATAGTCCCAGGGTCCTGGGGTCAGTTCTGAGTTAGGCTCCCTGGCTCAGCAGGGAGTCTGTTTCTCCCTCTGCCCCGCCCCCCACCATCCCTGCTTATGCGTGTGCACGCGTGCTCTCTCTCTCTCTCAAAAATAAATATATAAAATCTTAAAAAAAAAAAAAGGCAAAGCAAAGGGTTTACTCTGCGCTACTCAGGACCCATGCTATCCCTCCAGCAGGCCAACGGCGGAGACCACCATGTGGTCCTGTTCACCTTAAGAGATACGCTGGACTGAGTGACTTATGCTGTTAGACAAAGTAGCAAAATCTAAGCCTAGACCTTCGAGACCCGAATTAGAAACACTAAGTCCCTCTCTTTATTCCTTTAACAGAGACCTCTTGCCACCAGATTATAAACTGGGATCCTACGTTCAGGTAGGGAAGACTCTGAGATGTCAATTAGAGCTCCCACACACTAGGAGCCCAGTGGGCATAGGAAGCAGCCTTCCCCTGCATTTGTCCTAATTATCCGTGTTGCTGCTTAAATAACTTTGGTCACCCCATTGAAGATGTCTTAACAACTCAAAATTGGCCTCATGATTTGCAAATACCCATGAGTTATCTCAAGATAGGCACAAAGATAAGAAAGGGCAAGGAAATACATTTGAAATTTTCAGAAAAGTTTCAGGGTATACGATTTCCTACAAAATTTTTTAAAGGTATAAAACATCTGTCCCTGGAAAGTGTCTGTGTGTCCTGCAACAGTTCTGGAGAGCAGCCCAAGGCGGGGATTCAAGGCCACCACAGGCGGCCAGGGGGGACCAGGTGCAGGAGGTCACCATGCCACAGAACATGGCATCTGTGAAAACACGAGGCCTCTGACTGGCCAGGCTGGAGATGGTTGGTGCGGGCTTGCTTGGATTCCTGTGCTCTTTTTCCCAGTAAGTAGGAGTGCAGTTGCTGAGGCCTGGGGATTCCGAGCCAAACGCACACACGCTTCTGGCGCTCTGACCATCACGGGGTCTGCTTCTGCTCTCACCGACTGCAAAAGAGCCTGTTTCTCAAGTCTTATTGTAAGGCAGAGAGCACAGACATCAGAAGCTATCTGTCAGGCTCTGGGGCTGACAAAGAGAAGGGACACGGGTTTACACAAGTAAAAGACTGGATGAAGTCTCTGCTCAAAGATTTCCACTCTGTCTATAGTCTAACACACACCCGGACCATCCTCCAGCATCTAGGAGACTCTGGGCGGGGGCGGGGGAAGCTGGAGAGGCAAATCTCATAACCTCTCTTCTAAGTCTGAGCAACAGAGGTGAGATCAAATGATGATCAAACAGTGAAGGAGAGAACCTAGTCCAGGCCATTCCTCCTTTTCTCTCTAGAAAGCAGACCCATTTGCCACACATGCCCCTGAGAGACAGACTTGCTGGCTAATTTCTGTGAAAGGCCTCTTGTAACACAATGGGTGTCCCAGTGTCTGCCTCATAACTGGGCTCCATGAATCGAGTTCTGACATTTGCTTCTGTCGTGGGAGTGTACCTCCAACCACCCAGTTCAACTCTCTACAAACACTTGCTCAGCAAATACCTACTGAGCATCTACGACGTGTCAGGCACTACACCGGGTTCCAGCAACATGGAACAGAAGGCCATCACAGTCTGGGCCATCAGAAGGCTGCAGGTTGGTGGGAGATATGGGCATTTGAACATGTACCAAGGACCCAAAAAGTGTTGTGCGGGCTGCCATGAGTGACATAAAGATACATGAAACACGGAACACGTTCTGGCCCAAAGGAAGGAAAAATACAGCTGGATGGAAACATGGGGAAAGAAACTGGCCAATGAGCAAGAGAATCTCAGGTTGGCTGGGGGAAGTGTCTTGCATTCAGGAGTGCTGTTCCCTCTTTGTGGCTGGACTTTGGGCCAGGACTTAAACTTTTTCATGCTGGGGTAAGTGAAGGGAGGAAAACGATCCTTTCTCATCATTGATAAGGCACACCAGCACCTCGTTATCTATTAGTTCAGGGAAGGGATCCCAGGTAGGGGCATTACGGATAAAATTAAAGCGAGTTTGGAATAGGGTTCACGTTCCACTGGACCTCACAATATTTAAGACAACAAGATCTGTCTTCTTAAATAGCCATGTACTCGCTCTGTCAGCCTCTCATGCCAGCCCTCCTCCTCCAAAATTGCCTATGTGGCATCTGACCACCAAGAAAAACACTGTGGACGCTGCCTAACATTTTTATTTCCTACAGTTCGTTGTCTTTAGATGGAATCATCCCAGCTCTGCAGTCCCGACCTCCCAGGGTTCTTCTGAGTATAAAAGGAAGAAGCAATTTATTATGCCCACTTTACAGGAGGGAACATGAGTTTTGAAGAGAAACTGCATCAATTCTTCCTACATGGGGGAATGTTCCAGTGCCCCAACTTCCCCAGCACATAATCATCCTGACCTAGGCCTCCACCACACAGCACCCCCAGCCCCCCAACCACATCTTCAAGTAAGATTAAAAAGGAAAAAAGTGAGAGGGGCTTGTTTTTTTAAGGGCAGTCTTGGCACTTACCTTCACTGCGTAATAGTGAACCCCGTAGGTCGGGAGAGACTCCACAATGCTCATGTAGCTGGGAAGACAGACAGAGACACACACACGAGGGTGGTTATTCGGCAGAACTGGAACCATATACGTGTGTGCGCATGACAAAGCTCTCAGAGTGAAGATTTACTTGAAAACAACCCTGGACCATCACCCCCCTCCCCACCCAAGATTGGTCTTCGCGAGCAAAACCGAACAGCCAAGATACACGCTATGTGAACACACACAAACACAACGTCACGGGCACTGGGACGGGCCACTTACTTCACAATTGCTTGACCTCTGGTCTGGCCATTCAGTTTCTTGTAGTGTTCAATTACTCGATCCTCGCTAGAATTACAAGACAAACACTCTGTTATATACGGTCCCTGGGTCACCGGCCAGCATCCAGCTAAAGGAGTACTTCTTCTGAGCCTGAGCCATCTCAAGAGAGCTCCAAGGAGCCAACAGCTCCTGGAGAAATGATTTGTCCTGCGTGGCATTTCTGAACTCAGCCTGTGAGGTGCCTTGGGCTGCAGTTCCCTTGGGTCAGCTCCCTGCAAGAAATGCTAGCATGGGAGGTGAGGAAGCAGCAGTGAGCATGTGAGTCACTGGAGAGGGGCACAGGCTGGGAACAGGAGGGAGATCATCTGGTAGGGGATCAGGGCAGATGCTCTGGCTAAATGCCCATGTGTCTTCATGGTCCTCCTCACCGCCCAAATCCTGTGTGCATACGGCCTGCACAGACGTTGACTTCAACAGAATGCCCACGGCTTTCCTATCATGAATCAGTGGTCAGGGCTGAGGGCTTCCAAGGAAAATGGGAAAGTTCTGGAATCGAGGCCAGGCTAACACAAACCAGGAGACAATAAAAGGCCCAAAGTGAGCTGGGAACTAATTGATCTCCTGAAATCTTCCTTCTAAAACAACAAGAGACCAGCTCGTGCCTTGGGAGACACTGGCCAGCCAAACTGTTCTTTGACAGGGCAGAGGGCATGAAGGGACTCTGGGAAGTGAATCTGGTGCCCAGGGGGCTATGGCTGCTGTCTTTGGAAGCACAGAACCAAACTGGGGAGTCACAGGGGAAGCACATCCCACCTGCTGAAGAGTCAGGTTCAAAAGACTGGGCCTCTGAGACCCGGCCACACCACCAGGAGCCCCATTTCTCCACCTCTGTCTTACGCCTCCCTCACCTCAGGCCAGGACCTCTAGGACAGGACGCAGCTCTAGGGAAGGACCCCAGAGACCTCCCAGGTTGGCCTTCATCATCTCTTATTTAGCATCCCAGAGCTGATTGAAATCTTTTCCTGCCAACCGTTGTTGTTGTTTTTTTAAAGGAAAAAAGAAAGGCCATTTCTTGGCGGTAATGTGTCCTGTATGTTCACTAACTACTACTACTTGGGGTCATTTACTGATTTTCCAGTTATTATCTTAATCTTTAATGGCTGTCTCTTCATTTTAGTACTCTGAAATCTGTGTGTGTATATTTGATCCTCTGACTCGTCACAAGTGAGTGTCCTTACGAACACCCAGAACAGAAACCGGCAAGCTCATTGGAGAGTCATCAGGATGGGCTCTGGATACCTTCTCTTCAGAAAGGCACAGAGGCAGCTCTGTTTCCCCTTGGCTGTTGGGCAGCCCTGGACGCTCTTCTCAGAGTGTGAGACAGCCCCCTTCCTGAGAGAATTCTCCAACAGCGACCGGCCCAGGGAAGACCCCACCCCACCAGACCTTCGGGGTCATGTTGAGACATTCGGGGGGCTTGCTCTCCTAGCTTGTTCCCCTCTCACTCACTGAATCAACGGTTGCCGTGGCATGTTTCCCACCACAGACAGGATCTAGCATTCTGTGAGGTCAGCTCTTGGATCCAAGCTCAAGCAACTCAGGGTAGATCTGAGCCGCTTCCCTTCCGAGCTCTGGGAGGGAGGACCCTGGGGCTGGGCTGAGGAGATTGAAATCAATGTAGTGCCGTGGTTGTGAACACAGTCGAGGCTCAGACCAACACGGGTGAACGTCAGAAAACATCTGCAAGCAGCTGTTCCACAGCTTCCCGACTAAGTGTCTTCTCAGCACCCGACAGCTGCAGGGCTCCGCCATCCCCATGGCTCCCTGGGTCTCCTGCTGCCCGAGGCCATTGGTGAGGGCACGATATCTAGCTTCTTCCTCAGCTTTCCCCACTTCTTTGGGCCCAACTGAAACGCCGTGGGGCCATGCTGTGATTACACACGCATCGCCAACTGTGAACCCGCCCCGCCCCCAGCCCCGCCCCTTCTTCCTCTGGAATTTACGAGATGGCTCCAGTGCAGGCGATTAGCCAAGTTTCCCAGCAACCCCAGAGCTGCGGTAGGGGCTCCATGGAAAAACTATTAAAAAAAAAAAAAATGCACCAACCAGAGTAAACAGATTCCCAAAACACTAATTGGAGGACACTGTGGTGCATGAAGGAAAAAGACAGGTGATTAAGGCTGACTGTGACTCGCCATAGCCATAGTTGTTCAGTGAGATCATCTCTCTGCAGGCAAGGGGCCCAGGAAATGCATGGGGGATTAAGAGGAAACATGGGGATGATGATACGGTTTCCTATCTCGGAGGAGCCATCTCCCGCGGTGGGCAGTGACTTTGGAGTAAAGGCTGGTGCCTCCGCATAGCTGCTCTGGGTGGTGTGGGCTGGGGCGTCCAGCATTTGCCCTGGAGAGAATCCGGGTCAGAGCCCTCATACTGCTCTGTTCCATGGCCCTGGGCACATATTTCTAACCTCTGCCTCAGATGCCTCCTGATTGGGAAGTTTCATGGACTGGAAGTCCAAGCTTGTTACACGCTTGGGGAAAATTAGCAGAAAGGATTACTTCATAGTTACTCAGAATTATTATGTACCTTTCACTATTTGTTGTGTCGTGTGACTTCTTACTTCTACTCTTAATCACAGTCTGGCTTGGGTTGGTAGGGTTAATTCTATTTTATAGATGGGAAATTGAGGCAGCAGGGAAGTAATTCAAGCCTCCCTGAGTTGTCATTACCCCACCGTTCAGAAACGTGGCTGGGATTCTCAAACCCACTGCCTCGATCTGGAGGCTGTCACTAGGTGTGAGTGGGCACCCTATGGCTTATTCCGGCCTGACGGTTGTCTGCCACATCCGAGAAGGCCAGCAAGAGTGGGAGACCCAGAAGTACTGCAAATCCATGTCCTCCATTCGGGGATGATCGGGGCTGCGGGCAGCCGGATAGAGGCTGTGATGCCAGGGTGAGTGAAGGTCTCCTCCACCAACAAGGGGTCATGTTAATCACAGAGATGCATGAGCCAGGGCCGAGGGATGACTTTGAACATGCTTGCCTGCCAGCTCTATGAACCATGAACATCATTCATCTCCTCCTGAAATCTCTGCTTTTCTAAAAATTCAAATAAGTAGGTTGAAATACGAAAGCAAACTACAACTAGCCAACCACAGTGAAATAAGGTGTTTCTTTAGCAAGAAATCAACAGGAAGGTCCACACTGCTGGCTTGCCTGTATATATAGCTGGGCTGTGGAGCCTGGGGGCACCCGCTTCAAAAATGGCCCCCTCCCCAGTTCTGCATCCTCTCTGGGATGTGTATACAGTGGCGTGGGTGTCTCTGGGTCTAAGTGAGGCCCAGGGAAAGCGCCGGCAAGGTCAGAGAGACAGAGGAATGCTCTGGCAAGACAGGTACAGATGTGGGTAAAGATGAAGATGTTCATGTTGACACAGGAGAAGACGGGAACATGAAGGAAGGCATTTCTGTAATGGTAATAACATGTGAGTATGGAGTCGACTGTGGAGATACAGAGAAATCCAGAAAGAAAGGAGAGAGAGGGGGACAGCGAGGGAGAGAGAGGCAGATTGAGAGAGAAGGAGCAGGTAAGCACAGGGTGTAAAAAGTGTCTGGCAACAACTGAATGAGGAGATGGTTGAGGGCTGGTTTGGGCTAAAAGTGACTTTGACTCCAAGCAACCCAGCAATGTCAGAGCCCCCAGCTGGCAAATACATCTCCTTCGTGGAGGAACTACTGGTCCCGGAGTCATAATCTTGTGTCTAGCTCTTTCACTACCAGTTCTCTAAACATGAACAGCTGGGAGGAAGGTGGTGGGACGGAGAAGATGAGGCCCAGGGAGCACAGGGGACTGGGAGAGGGCAACAGGGCTCCACGAATAAGGGAACAGGAGTGTCATCTGTTGGTGCTCCCACGTGCAGAGGTGGGCAGACACACGCACAGTCTCAGGTTAAACAGATTCTGTTCTGGAGGGCAGATTATCATTACACAAAGCTATGACATATCGACATCTATGTTAGCAAAGGACAAGTGGCAAAAACTAGCTCAGAGAGATGAGATTGGGGGGAGGGGATCGGGGGAGGAGGAGATGCCAGCAGCCTGGAGGGAGCTCTCTGCCCCAGAACTTGGCTTCATCATTCTGCTCCCACGGACCCAACCTGTGGTCTCTTGAGGAGAAATGACTTCTGGACTGGAGTCTCACTGGGCTAATGCCCTCTGCATCAAAGCATGCCCCATCCCAGCCAAAGGGTCTCTCAGAGTCACGGGCACGGCTGAGCCATGAGCATGCCGACTGCAAACGTGTCCACACGTGATGACCTGTTAGTAATCCATACATTTCATAAAGCAGAGTAAAGAAGTGCTTAGAAGAGTCACATGGTACAACTGATTGGGACTGACCTGTTCTGTGATTCTTGTTTTACTGTTATTGTTTATAAAAGCAGTCAACGCTTGCTGTGAGGGAGGAAGAAGGGACATGGGGACGGGGCCTTCTGCGTGTCAGGGGACGGTGGCCAGGGCCCGTGCACACAACACTGTTTGCACACACCACCCAGGAATGCAGGCCCCACTCCACTGTGACCAGAACCGCAAGCCGGGACCCTTTCGCATGCCCGTTTTGGTCAAAATCAGTAATTCAGGGCCTGACAGATGAACTAGGGCATAATGTTACATGGCAACCAAATCAGGAGATGTGAAACACTGTGGGAAGTATCAAAGAATCAATCCCTCTCTTCTGCGAAGAAAAAAAAAACATAGTTCTCCCACATCTCAAAACCTCATACATCCTGTCATCAAATGACAAGGATTCCAGAACGAAATTCGAGCAGCACATGAAAGGGTCTCCAAAGGAGGCAAACCATCCAAAGTGAAATTTTAGAAGGTTTTTTTTTTCTTCTTGTTAAAGAAAATAGAAAAAGGAGGTCTCATGCAAAGCACGGCGTCTAAATATGTGTGGGAAATGGTGACCAAGGCCCAAGCAGCTCAGACAAGATGGAGTCGGTTGGGCTGGGGTCCTGCTTGACCCTCGGCAGCCCCGAGCCCCCTGAGCCCCCAGCAGGCTCACTCCTGAGGGGTGCGTGGAGAGGGCGCAGCTTACCAGTAGGCCAGGGAAGGATGCTCCTTCAGGGCTTGAGTGGGAAGCGCTGGCAGCTTCTTCAAGTCACTCCTCACTACCTCATTGCTGGAAGAAAGGAAGAGGACAGAGACCGTGTCAAGGAGTGTTTCACTCTCCCTCTGAGAAAGCTGCCACGCTCTGGGATCTGACCGGACCCAGTAGCCTTGGCCGAGAGACCCCACATCTGCTCCCTTTGAATGAAAAGTGGGGCAGAGGAAGGGGTGCTCCCTTTTAATCAGTTTATTTAATAAAGAGGAAAGAGGACACACAGGGTGCAGAGCCCAGTGCCCCCCCCCCCCGGGGCACGGAACAGGGCAGAGCAGAGCACTCACAGGTGGCCGGTACACAGAGGGGGACACAGACCCAGTGCCCCTGATAGCACAAATTTGGGAGGAAAAGGGTCACCAGGGTCCCTTAAGCTCTCAGAAGGAGCTCCCAGGGATCCATCAGGGGCTCAAGGGTCTCCAAGAATGGACTGCTTCTCCTTGAGAGCTGTTTCCCTTGCTGACACACAACGCTGGTTTTCTTTACTTGGACTGACCACACGCTGAAAACTGTTGTCCAAAATATGACAAATAAATAATTTTCCCTTTTGACAAGGCCTGGAAATGACTCTGAGAACGGGAAGGGATTATCTGGTCCTTGTAGGAGGTCCTGGCACCAGAAATCCTTTTCCCCACAGACTCACATGTTCTCAGGTTTGAAAGATACTAAAAACTCCTCTGGGTTTTAACCAGGGATCCTCAGAGCCTTGACTCCTCTCGGCACACTCAGCAGCCCTCCGGCCCTGCTGGGCCAATGCATTTGCTGCTGGTACCCACTCTTTACCTCCAGAGGCAATCACTGGCCTCCTCCTTGGGATGGTTTTGGTATTTAGAGGTCCAGCAAGGATCTCATGGCCCCTGCGGGGCTAGCAGACGCGCACCCCACGGAGCCTGCCTTGATCCTCGGTTCTAACTTTTGCGCAGCTCACACAAAGCAAGGCAGGGTTTAGTCACTGGGATGCTGGGCAATAACATCAGAAGAGCCATGAGTTAGGAGCTCGGTGAGCAGAGATGAAGGAAGGAGCAGCACAGTCACAGATGCGGAGCCCCTGCAGCATCTGGACAGCAAACAGCCCAACGCCCACGCTGCTCGCTGATCACCCTCCAGAGTCACCCACCCGGCCGGAAAAGCCTTCCTCGCCGACGGATCAGCAGCTCCTCTCTGGATGCCACATGCCACGAGGCAAAACCATTCCAACACTCTGGGTTCATCAACATGGCGACAAGGGAACACACGGGTGTCGGCTGAGGACACAGCCACTCTCGGAAAGGGCGTTTCCCAAGTGGAGTGAGAAACGGGTCAGCGCTGTTGTGAGTCCTGGCTTTGAACCAACCTGCCGGAAGGCTCAGCTTGCTACTGTTTGAATCAATGAATCCAAGTATTTCAACTGTTATCACCTAGGTGTTGAGGCAAGGATTTACCAATCATTAAGAAGCTGAAGGTAGCTGGGGAGCCCCTGCTCCATGGATGGTGGCGTAAGGGTGCAAACACGACAGACCACAGTCCTCACCCGAGAGGTGCTCACGAGTTAGCAGGCAGGCCTGACGTGCAAGCAGAAAGGTAACTGAATGCCAGGGCGGCGTTTCATCATGTTGACTCAAACAACGAATTCAGTAGCTCAGAGGAAATAAAGACCCTGGGCTCTTGGGGAAGAGCAAACTTTGGGGCAGGGTGTGTAGGGACAAAAGGATATAATCTTCTCCTCGGTGGGACACGGCAGAGTGTGGCTGCAGGTACACTGAGCCAGAAAGAGCGACTGGAGTTGGGGGAGGGGTACAGCGGAGGGGAGAAAAGGCCAACTGAAAGGCAGATGAGGCACGGAACTGTGGGGACCTTTACATCCAGGCTCGGGGAGTTCAAACGCACCCAGTAGGCTATGGTCAGCCACTGGAGGTTTTCAAACAGCGAAGCTCCCCGTGTTCAGGGCTGTTCAATTCCCAAGCACGATTAGGAATTTTTACTCGCACGCTTTAGAGGCATAGTGTAAGCAAATATTCAGTGCACCAAACTCTGGAGAGCCCACAATGATTACTTCTCCCCTGTTTAACAACAAGCACCCTGAGAAAGGATGTGAGTCACCGTAAATATCGAAAAGCATTCTTCGGGATGAATTTTACTGGCTGAAGCAGTGGGAGAAGCAGCAAAGCTGAAGCCGGAGTTTGGGTTTACTCACACTCATCCCACTTAGAGTATATTTGGGGAAGGAAGGAGCTGGAGGAGGAAGGGATTGTCTTACCCACCAAACACTAGTTTGTTGGCAAACAAGTTTCCCCGATGACAATCACAGGCGTGACTTCCTCGCTGGAGCCTGCAGTGGCTTCTCCAGCTCTCCCCCAGGGCAAGGTTACACAGACAAATAGAACGAGAAATCACTAAGGCGTGAAGCCCGTCCAAATCCATTACATTCTGGAAGGGATCCATGGCTCTTAATCCTTCCCAGAGGACAACTATGTAGAAATGTTCTATTTGCCTTTCTGCTGTCTGTAAACATCTGCACTAACTTAGAGGGGGTCAGCCCTGTGGAATGATCTGGCCCTGCTCTGTGGCCACGTTATCACACAGTTGCCCTGATGGGAGACCTGGCTGCTCCATCTCCAGAGGCATGAGAAGCTAAAACCTAATGAATATGCTAGAAGTTCTCAGCTTCCTCTCTCAGGGTCTTCTACTTACTTGGACGTCTCCCCCAGAGTTCAGTTAGAAGTTACCCTAAACACAGTTCATGTTTCATTTTTAGAAAAAGGAAAACAGTCTTGTGGAGTCCTTTGCTAAACTGAGAATAAAACTGAATTTTTAAAAATGTTTAACATTAACCAGATTTTTAAAAAAGATTTTGTTTATTTATTGACGGGGGTGGGGGGAGTACAAGCAGGCAGAGCGGCAGGCAGAGGGAGAGGGAGGGGGAGAAGCAGACTCCCCAATGAGCAGAGAGCCCGATGTGGGGCTTGATCCCAGGACCCTGGGATCATGACCTGAGCTGAAGGCAGACACTTAACCGACTGAGCCATCCAGGTGCCCCCATTTATCAGATTCTATTAGAAATTTTAGGTAGTTATTAATGTTACCAGCAAAAAAGTGGACTCCTGATGTTGCCACGGTCTTTGGTTTAGGGGTTTTTGAGATGATGTGTCTTCTTCTACCACTTAAACTGTTCATCAAACATAGGAAGTTTGAATGATCTACTAAGAAAACTTTCTAAGATAGGAAACGTCAAACGGAGAATTTGCCATGAATAAGAGCAACGACAAATTTAACTAAGACACCATAAAGCCAAGGAAGCAAAAATCAAGTTGGAGAGCAAATTAGCAAAATCTACACAGTTTTGTTTTCTTTCCAAAAAATGAGGAAATGCTTTTCCAGGAGATTCTCCTTGGGTTAAATGAGACACGCATAATTTGCAGGACAAATCTGGGGCGAAGAGAACACGTTTAGCGCAGCAGAATCCTGCAGGGGTTCTGATGCACACAATTCTCAAACAGTAAAGGGCACTAAACCCAGAACGTCAAACCAGGATAGCAGGGAGCACTGCCCTGAAATTCAGAAAAGGCAACACGATGCTAGTGTCACACTAATGCCTCCATGTTTTATGAGCCCATCATGAAAGTCAAGTTCCCCAGCAAGATGGATTTCATAAGTAAAAGAGTATTACAGTTCCCCGTGATCCACAATTCCCAAACTGAAAAGCTCTAAGAAACATTTCTTAACCCACTTGGCGGCAAACGTAAACTTTTCACACGAGGCAATGTCTGACCTTTCTCTGTTCTACTTGGTGTGATTATCCATGTTCTGGCGTAGGCACAGTAAGAGCTGGGGCTCCAGGTGCCACCCCAGACCCCAACACGGTGTGCAGGAATTTCCCAGATCACCTGTCTAAAACTACACATTTCTGAATTTGGAAACACAGGGACTAAAGTTTCAGACATGCACTGTGGGTCTTGACAACTTTATTCCATTGTACAATGAACCTAGAAAACTCTGAGATGGATTAATAAGGGAAGCTATGTATTTTTTCTTCTTTGCTGATCTTTAAAAGCCATATAGGAGGGGCACCTGGGTGGCTCAGTCTGTTAAACATCTGCCTTTGGCTAAGGTCATGATCACAGTGCCCCTGTTCAGTGGAGAGTCTGCCTCTTCTCCATCTGCCTCTCCCCCTGCTCATGCTCTCTCTCTCTCTCAAATAAATAAATCTTTGAAAAATGCAGGAAACTATTTCTTTCTTTCCTTTTCATTTCTCCCTCTTCTTTATTTTGTAAACCAAGTTCAAGTTTACGTTACAACAAAGAAAATGAAGCCAGACATTTGCTGATCTACTCCCTATCATCTACTTTTGGGGGGGGGGGTTGTTCAGGGAGGGCTCGAAAAGCTGGTAGCTGGGATGTTGTCTGTAAAGCTTCTCTTGGCAATTGTGTGACCATCTGCAGACAAAGGGAAGCACCTGGACACCCCCTGAGACTTCTCCAGCATGGAATTCTAGATTCTGGGCATGGATCATGGATAAACAGGCCACACTGTATAGAGGGGCAAAATTACAAATATTTATGAATTATGTGGTTTTATTTCTGATGCTAAGTGTTAATTTATCTCAGTAAAGATTTTTTTCTTCATTGGTGAGTTTGGTTTCCTAGGGTGATAGGTGATACACAACATTTTGTGCGTTTCTAACATAGTTGTAAACTTGTAACATTCAAAACAAGTTTTTAAATTTTTTTTCTAAGTCTCTAATTGAAGACCATAATCTTACTCAAATAGCACAAGAAGAAGCAATTTGTTACGTCACCCTTTAGAGCGGGAATCTTAATCTTGAAAAACTGACACAGTGTTAAAGCCATGAGCCGCTGTGTTATTCACAAGGTCAACACGAAGTATGATACTGACATTACTACATAAAGGCTTCACAAAAGAGACAGCTGTCATAACACAAAATCTCCTTACTTTATACCTAAACCACTCCCACAGGATTTGAAGACTATCATCCTGCAAAATACCCTATCTGAATACTTTTCTATGCTCAGAAAATATGAATTGCACACTTGAAAAGCTCAGTAAAATGGATTTTTGTGCAAAAAAACAAAGATTTCTGTAACAATGTATTACTTTTCCTTGAACATTTTGCTTCAAGTTTTCACAGATTCTGTTCCTTTCAAAAGGTCTGAAATATTCCAGCTGCTTCTCCCTTAAATCATGGGAAAAACATCACACACCACTTTCTCTTTCTCCCGCTCTCTTTCTGTGAAATAATATACGAGAATTATATAAATTTAAATTCTTCCCACAGAAACTCTTCTTTGGGCTGACAGATGTGTTTCAAAATTAACAGATGACTTTTCTAGTAAGTTTCCAATAGGGACATTTGCAAATCTGGGATATTAAAGATAGCATGAGGTTATATCAGTTATATTCCAAATGTTGACTATTTCAAACACCACTCTCCGAGTATTTCTTACCAATTATCTAAGAGTCTCAGCAAATCTATTTCGCTTACTCTATGTGATTGCTGGCAGCTGTTTTCTTTCAAGAGGCCAATTAAAAAATTGCAGGAAAACATATGCCAAATGATCAAATGCTCTAATAATGATTTAAAGCCAAGCTTGCTTTGAGTTGTAGTAGTAAAACCATTTATGTAAATGCAAATGTAATGACATCAGTGGACTCGGAACTGTGACTTATAGACTGCTGCCTTAGATTAATCAACTTTCAACACCAGGCAAGAAAATAACATTGTCATCTTTTTAAAGATAGCAATCTACACTAATGTTTATGTTACTAAAAAAGTCTTTCAGAAGAAAACCAGCTCTTTGTCTTCTTTTCCTGTTGATCTTCCAAAATTCTGCCGTTAACACATGACTGCCTAAAAGGTCTTGTCTGGTCTGAGAAAAAGACCCCCAAACCTGGAATTTTCAGACACCAGAGGGCCAAGCTTCATTTACATTAATCCACAAATGCTCGCTGAAGAGGCAGAAAAGATTTCAAAGAACAAAAAACCAAGAGGGTACTTTTTTTTTTTATGGTCACAGAAATTTCATTTTGTCTTTCCAGACAAGTGAACACATTGTCCCATGATTTACATAAGATAAAATATTAAAAGGTCTTAACTTTTTTTTTTTTTTGCTTCTGTTTCTCCAGAAACATATGTAAGAACATGTAGCCTGTGAAACTTAAAGGGAATGTTCCAGCACAAGTAAATACTCCCAACTCCTCTTCTGAAAGGGAAGGAAAAAATCAATTTCCCCTGTGACAGAGGACTGCTCACTCCTTAGTACTGATCGAGTAATGCATTGCTCCATTTCAGAAAACATTATTTCTATTATTAATACCGTATTATTATTTTAAGAAATGGAATTAGAAGCCTGCGGGTTGCTACTCGGGACACGGTGAAATTTCTTACCTACCACTGAACTCCACTGAACTAATACACGGGCCTGCATTTCACTTCGTACAGATGTCACAGAAACTGACCCCAAGAACTCGATCACAGCCTCACTTCTTTTCCTGTGATTGCTTGTGTTTATTTTGGAACAGAGAGAGCCTGCAGATGTAGGTTTCCCTCCCCCTGCCTCTCAGGCATAAGACAGGCTGAGCCAAACAGGTAAGCAAAACGTAGCCCACGGACCTTTACGTGAAATGTTAAGACCGTCTTTTCCAGGTACTGTTTGCTTGCTGGTTCTGATCGATCTTATGCTGGTAGCATCCTGTTTGAATGATTAGCACCAGTACGTCCGGTCCTTTATAACAAAGATATTTCCAGGTCCCAAAGGACGGCCCGGCCTAACAGAGCTTTACTGATCTGGTTTCAATAAATCTTGTTAATGAAAAAATTCTACATAACAGATTTTTTTTTAATAGTCCCTGTTAGTGTTTGGATGTTTCTTTATATGAAAAGTAGTGTGATTTGGGCATTTAGTTGTGCTGGTCAACATAAACTATTTTTTAATCAATTCACTGATTTGACAAAATGTTTACAACAATTTTTTTTCTTTTCTCCTGGCACCCTTCTAGAAGTATCCAAAGGGCTGATAGCAAGTAAAAGGTGAGGTGATTCTCCAAATCAAGACAGACTGGCCACCAGGCTTTTTAATAAAGGTCCCCTTAGAGAAAACAAGCAAAAAATCAAGTTCTTCCATACAATGTAGCAAGAACTCTTCTGTTAAATTGCATCAGAATGTAACTATACAATCTGGATGTCCTGTTCAGTTGATTCAAGGACCTTGATAAGAGAATATTATTTTGCTATAATAACCCAAGGTTTTTTCTTTAATTTTTTAAATAGGAAATGTCAGTGCTCAGCGCTAAAACCCCTGTAGCATTTGTAATGCATGAAGTACGTACAAATCACGGAAAGTGTGTGTTAGCTGACAAATGCCCAGGAGTGATTATCAAACAAGAACTTTTTGTTTTTAGGGACACCTGAATGGCTCAGTCGATTAAGCGGCTGCCTTTGGCTTGGATCATGATCCCAGCATCCTGGGATCTAGTCCTACACTGGGCTCTTTGCTTGGCAGGGAGCCTGCTTCTCCCTCTGCCTCTGCCTGCCACTCTGTCTGTCTGTGCTCTCTCTCTCTTTGACAAATAAATAAATAAAATCTTTTTTTTTTTTTTAGATTTTATTTATTTATTTGTCAGACAGATAGCGCAGGAGCGAGCACAGGCAGACAGAGTGGCAGGCAGAGGCAGAGGGAGAAGCAGGCTCACTGCTGAGCAAGGAGCCCGATGTGGGACTCGATCCCGAGACGCTGGGATCATGACCTGAGCCGAAGGCAGCTGCCCAACCAACTGAGCCACCCAGGCGTCCCTAAATAAATAAAATCTTAAAAAAAGAAAGAACTTTTTGTTTTTAAGTGGTGTTGATCCTTCTCAACCTAACATCTGCCTACAGGGCTGCCATGGTTAGCAATTCTCAGGCTATTCAATGATTTTTAATCAGAAATGCCAACTCTAGATTTCCGGATTGTTGATGGGCACTCATTTTGTACACAGACAGACACCAGGAAGGAAAGTACGATTATCATGCTGTGCTAAGGAAAATAATACAAGTGAGAAAATATTATTTTTTAGATAAGGCCATTTCCTAAACCTTTAATGCTCGCTCACAAATCTGTCCACAATATGTAGAATATGAACATGTATGGCATAGATTTCTTCCTACCAGAGACAATACTTTGTACCTATCTAGACCCTGGTCATTTTTTTTTTCAGCAAAGCTCAACCCGACATTTCATAGCCAAGTCCAAGAAGACAGGATGGTGAACACTGACACTCATTGGAAAGAAAAGGGAGTTATGTAAGAATAAGCCTTCAAGGGGTCTGCTGGGCAAAATGAGTCCAAAAGAAGAAACAGAACAGCCTGTGAGGATTTTGATTCTGAGCTGTCTGTAGACAGTTCCCCTTCTATTAAAGTATATCAGCACTTTTGACTTCTCCCTTTTGTAAAAATAACCCTTTTCCACTTCAAGGAAACTGCTCCCATAATTTATAGATGTTTAATACTCAATTCATATATATTCCCGGACATGTAAATATATAGAGTAATAGCAGCCCCGGGGGTAAAATCGCCTTTTAGGAAGTTAGATTCAGGACTCTCCAGTTATGAAAGTGTTCCTTTGTCTTTCATGTGTGACCATTAGTTAAAAAAGGCTCTGTAAGCCTCTAGATTCTAGAACACCCCCAACTTAAGTCCTGGACGATGCCTTATTTAAAAGCCTTCTGCTGGAGCGCCTGGGTGGCTCAGTGGGTTAAAGCCTCTGCCTTTGGCTCAGGTCATGATCTCAGGGTCCTGGGATTGAGCCCCCCATCGGGCTCTCTGCTCGGCGGGGAGCCTGCTTCCTCCTCTCTCTCTCTCTGCCTGCCTCTCTGCCTACTTGTGATCTCTCTCTGTCAAATAAATAAATAAAATCTTAAAAAATAAATAAATAAAATAAAAGCCTTCTGCAGGTGCACCCAAGTGGCTCAGTCAGTTAAGTGTCTGATTCTTGATTTTCGCCCAGGTCATGATCTCAGGGTTGAGGAATCCAGCCCCAAGTGGGGCTCCACGCTCAATGGGGAGTCTGCTTGGGATTCTCTCTCCTTCAGAACCCTCTGCCCCTCCCCCTGCTCACACACTCTCTCTTTCTCTCCCTCTAAAATAAATAAATAAATAAATAAATAAATTTAAATCTTTAAAAAAAAAAAAAGCCTTCTGCCATGTTCTCTGTATTCTAAGCTGACATCTCATTTCATTGATGTTATTCAAGAAAACGTACTATATTTATAGGCTATGTCTACAAGTTGAGGCCATCCAGTTAAATACAACTAAGGTGGCACAGTCCTGTAAACTATTAATAGAATAAAAGATAACTCTAAAATACTAAATTACGAGAATGGGACACCTAACATGCCTAATGTTCAGCCACCACACCAAATATGCTCAGCATCAATGCTTTGGGACTTTCCCTTGGTTTAGGTGAGAAGGGGCACAGACAAGGAATTTAGAATTACTTATCTTCTTCCCAAACTCCAGGCCACTGGAGCCTATAAACGCTGGGCCTGCTGCAGACACTGGGTGTTCATCAGGGCACCCCACATCATAAATCCTGTCCGCCTTCCATGATGGGAATGCTAGGCTGGCAGATAAACTGACCTTTGGGCCAAGGTGTCTGACCTCTCCCTCCCCTGACAGCTATTTCTCTCACCAGACAGCTGGGGACAAACAAACGGAGAGGCCACCCTTTGACAAATGAAGCTAAACCAGGATGCTTTGTTTCTCTGAGGCCCACAAGCTGGCATTCCACAAGCTCTTTAGGGGACCATGAATTACTGGGAGGCCGGGCCTGCACTTCCTCCTCCTTGGCAATCCCTGTGGCCACACGTTCCCATGATCTGTGGGGCCAGACTCCGCTGGTCCCAGTTCACATTCCATCCTGTCAGGGGGACTCTCAAAAATAAATAATATTTACAGCAGAGTTCAGGGCTGGTGAAAGCCAACGGGAGAAAATTACCTTCAGGGAATCCACGGGAATTGTGGCTGTTAAACTCTTTTTCATGAGACTAGAAACCTTTGTGAGTCTATGACCCTGCACTTATCAAAACCCCCAAATTCCAATGTCAAATGAAGGGCATAAAACAAGTAACAACTATAAAAAACAGGATATTTTCAGGATCTAGAAAATATTTCATTCAACAACTTCGGTGACTGGGCGTTGGCCACCTACAATGTTTAAGGTCTCCCATTCAGGATGTAAAACAGCCTTTGTAAAACAGAAGGAAACAAAACAAAAACCCCCAAACAACTGACTATCTCTGCTTTATAGCATGAACTTAGGAAGTCTAAATAAAAGGGGCCTGGAGGTTGCCTTATGCAAATATTCAAAGGGAGCTGAAGGGACTAATTTTAGAATCGGGGTAAGCACACTGCAACTCACCAGCTAGGTTCAGCCTTCTCCCTGTTTTTTATATGGCCCACGAGCTAAGAATGGCTTTTACATTCTTTAAATGGTGAGGGGGAAAAGAAAAATCAAAACAATGGTATTTCACAATACCAGAAAATGTATACAAAATTCATATTTCCAAGTCTATAAATAAAGTTTTATTGGAACACTGTTACACTCGTTTATTTACACTGTCTATGGCTGCTTTTGAATTTACAAAGGGAGAGCTGAGTAATGACAACAGAACTGCAGGGCTCGCAAAACCTTACCTTACAGATCGAATCCACCGAAGTATGAGAAAACATACTGAGTTCCTTCAAGGGGTAGAGGCAGGATTTGTTTTTCTTTTTAATACCAGTTTAGCTAATTTCCTATTGATGAGCCAGAATGCCAGGCCCTGATACTCTGTTTTCTTGGATATTTAGACCCTGAGTCTAAAACACAGTCTATCCCAGACATCTCTCAGGGAGTTCAAAAACCAGAATGCCAGGAGTCACATCTGTCTTTGAGCACAGTCCTGTTGGTGGGTGGCCACAACTCCCTACCCTGTACAGGCTTCAGTAATGATCATGAGAAACTGAGAGGCAAAGCAACCATGCGGGTCAGCCTTCAAGGCCTCAGGGAATGAATGGCAAGACTGAAGCTGGCAGTTCCACGGGGTTAATAAGCAGCTCAGTGTCCCCAGTGGTTAAGTGTTGACATTCTCTACAATCTAGAGAAGGAAGAAAAGTAGAAGTGGGGGTCTGTAATACTTTTATGAAGGAACTCTCCCCATGGGATAGCACTTGTCCTTTGGAGGGTCAGGGGACTAAAAATGAGAGAGAGAAAGAGAAAAGATATCTACATGGCAGGGTTATCCGAAGCCCTATTCACACAGAGGGGTGATTCCTGACTCCACGGACACACTTGGACAACTTGACAACCCTCTAGACAGCGGCCACGGGTGACACTGGGTGGGACTCTTAGCTTTTAGTCACCTCTAGACTTCTCATTTAGTACAGAAGAGCCTCCTCGCTATGAATGTTTCCTCTGCCCGAGGTGGTTGGATCCCATCATTAATATACACTATGAAAGCACTGCCTTCCTACAAAGGATCCAAAGAATAATTTCTTTTAATAGAAACGTAAGAGAGCAAACGACCCCAAAAATAACAAAAGAAAAACAACCCCCCAAGACCCCTAAACCTTTTGTAAACTCACCTAGAAAAATCTCCCTTTGCTTCCTGTAGAAGAAAAAAAAGTCAACATCAGTGAAACGTTCCAGTCCAATGTGCCAGACTTTCAAATACGTTCTATGGTCACAACAACTCTACTGAGGACACTCAGCTTACAACGGCTGTTGTCCTATCTGCTACAGGAAGACGATGAGGAAAGGACCAGACATTTGCCACCTGAATCCAAGACACTAAATTACACCTTAGAAAGTTATATATAAAGAGAGTGATTCATAATGACAAAATGCAAGTTTCTCCCTCTTAAGACCCTGGTTTACCGTTTTCTAGTTTAAAGGTTCAGAACTGGAATGTGCGTCTGGGTAGAGCTGTCCCTGTCTCAACGTTACTTGTTTTGTCTTGTACTATGGGCTCCTTCCCGATATTACTGCAGAGGAACCAGGGAACCTTAATGACTCTAGCACCATGCCTTGGATATAGTAGTTGTTCAATAAAGCTTTACGGAAGAAATAAATTAATGACCTTCTTTCAATTCATCTTGCCAGTGTGACTAATATTGTCATTGTTGCTAATTTTCATTAGTAACTCTTTTATGCATAAGCTAATCATCTCCTTACTTGTCCACGACTCCTTGCCTTTCCATGCGGTATAAAATGATTCTCTTGGCAATTCATTCTGCTATTTACTTGGCTTTCTCCAGAGTGGGGAAGGCACCACACTTGAAGAAAATGGAGTCTCTGAATGATCTCAGTTTCCCCCAGACTCAAATGATGTACAGACAATTTTCCTTTGCAGAGAGACCCTGTCATAAAACTTGGGAATCCCAGAAGCTCCTTATTTACTGCTAAGGCACAGCTCCATCCTGTTAGTGCTGTAAATAATTAAGATGACAAATAGGGAGAGCATATGGCAGCTGGCTGTACATGTTACATCTTATTCTTGTCTCTTCTGTGTCTGGCTCTGGGATGCACACAGGAGGGCAGAATGACCTACCTGTAAAATATAGGAGGCTAATTCAAACACCACTTCACTGTCGACGTCAATCAGCTCCTGAGAGGAAAAACCAACAAAGAAGGTTAAATCTGGTACTTCTACCAATTTCTTTAGGATATCTCCTAAAAAAGGTCTACTCTTCCTCTTCTGAGCTGTGTTCTAGAACCTCAAACCTCAGAATATCTGTGGTCTCAATGACTAGACCCCCTAAGGCCCCCTGACCCTGTTCACGGCTTTCCCAGTGGTCCTCTGCCTCCCCCGTCACCTCAAAGGCCTCATCTTTAAATCTTGAGAAATTAGGTGGTGGGCCAGTCCTGAGCATCCTACAAACTTGTTAACCTGATTCAACCATGGAGTACGGTTACTTGATATCCAATTGTGTTTTCTTCATGAACTCTACTTAGAACCAGGAATAAGGTTTTATTGGGAAAAAAGTTATTAACGGGACTGTAACTCTTTAAATTAAAATGAAATGAAATGAAAAATACAGTTTCTCATTGCCATGGTTCATTGCTTTCAAGCACTCAACAGTTCGATGTAACGATTGGCTACCACAGGGATTTTGAGCAGATACAGGGCACTTCTGTCCTTGCAGGAAGTTCTGCAGACCAGCACTGCCAGAGTCTAAGTGTATTCATTCATTTATTTATTTTTTAAAAGGCTTTATTTATTTGTCAGAGAGAAGAAGAGAGAGCGAGAGCGCACAAGCAGGGGGAGCAGCAGGCATATGGAGAAGCAGGCTCCCTGCTGAGCAGGAAGCCCGATGCAGGACTCCATCCCAGGACCCTGGGATCATGACCTGAGCCGAAGGCAGACACTTAACTGAGCCACCAGGGCGTCCCAGAGAGTCTAAGTTTAAAAATGCTTCTTTCCTATTCCTTCCTTCCCTAAATATTTAATTATCATCTGTGGATATGGTCTTAAAAGGACATAAACCTCTCTGTGGTTTTTGAAAAAATATCTAATACGTATATATTTCAATATGTATATAATTCCCATCTGTTTTCTAAACAGCTTTTTGAGGTGTAATTGATACATAAAAACCCTGCATGCTTAATATATACAATTTAAGGAGTTTGGATGTGTGCAAACACCTGTGACACCATCAGCACATTCAAGGTAATACACATATCCGTAACCTCCAAAAGTGTCTTTGTGTCCCTTCGTGTGTGTGTGTGTGTGTATTTACCATATGGTACAAAACATGCAACACGAGATTTACCCTCTTCACAGATTTTAAGTGCGTGACATTGTAATTGTCATATACAGTTCAGGTCATAAAAATAGAAGGAACTCTGGGGCACCTGGCTGGCTCAGTTGGTTAAGCATCTGCCTTTGGCTCGGGTCATGTTCCTAGGGTCCTGGAATCAAACCCCGCATTGGGCTCCCTGCTCATTGGGGAGCCTGCTTCTCCCTCTCCCTCTGCCACTCCCCCTGCTTGTGCACTCTCTCTCTGTGTCAAATAAACAGATAAAATCTTAAAAAAAAAAAAGCAAACAGTGGGAACTCTGGAGTCCATCAGCACAGAAAAATAATAAACAAATGAACGAATGTTGTACTTCTGTCTTGAACTTCAACAGAAATGTCCATTTTTTCTTTTTCTCTCCCTCATATCACTAGATGCTATAGCAGATGATGGGATCACAGCAGGTTAGAGCTAAGCCAGGCTTGGACACTGGCTAGCCCAGCCCTCTGCTGTTATTGAGATCAGAAACCCAAAAATGTCAAGGGACTCTCCCAAAGCCACAAGGCCTTAGGAGGAGGCCGGAAACAATCCCTCAACCTCTCCCGTAGCAGGTGACCTCTCTGAGTGCATGTGTTCCTCCAAGTTCCTCCAATCCTCCAGAATAAGGATTCTGGGGGTATCGCCTGACTCTTGCTGGAAATGGCTCTTATTAAAAAGACAAGAAATTGCAAGTGTTGGCAAGCATGTGGAGAAAAGGGAACCCTTGTGCACTGCTGGGGGTGTAAAGTGGGGCAGCCTCTATGGAAAACAGATTGGAGGTTCCTCAAAAAATTAAAAATAGAATTAACCTATGACCCAGCAAGTCCACTTCTTGGTATTTGTCCAAAGGAAATGAAAACACCAACCCCAAAAAATATATTCACCCCCATGTTCACTGTGGCATTATTTATGACAGCCAATTGCAAACATGGAAGCAACCTAGCTCCCACCAACTGATGAATGGATAAAGAAAATGTGACACACACACACACACAAACACACACGCACACACAATGGAATACTAGTCATAAAAATGGATTCTTGCCATTGGAACAACAGATGGATCTTGAAGGCATTATGCTAAGTGAGATAAGTCAAACAGAGAAAGACATGTCTTATACAATATCACTTATCTGTTCCACGTACGTGGAACCCAAAGAAAGAAAATTCAAATTCATAGATACAGAGAACAGGTTGGTGGTTGGCAGAGGTGGGGCTGGGGGAAATGGGTAAAGGGGGCCAAAAGGTTAAAAACTTTCCAGTTTATAAAATAAGTAAGTCCTGAGGATGTAATATACAGCACAGTGATACAGTTGTTACTATACCATGTATCTGACAGTTGCTAAGACAGGCAGATCTTGAAAGTTCTCATTACAAGAAAAAAAAAATGTATATGTGGGATGATGGATACTAACCAGACCTATTGTGGGGGTCATTTCATAATGTACACAAATATTGGATCATTATGTTGTATACCTGAAACTACTATAATGTTATATATCAATTATATTTCAAGTAAGAAAAATAAGGACTTGGTCTCAGCCAACATGTTCTCAGAACCATGTGTCATCGAAGTTAGCTGAAAAGTAGAATTACTTTTCTCTTGAATTATAAACCAAACTCCAATTCATGGATTTTCTTTTTTCTTTCTTTCTTTCTTTTTTTTTTTTTTTTTTGTGGCCCACAATAGGACCCTGGAATTCAAAACAACACACTCAAGCAAGCCTATATCTTTTGAGGGATGGATATCATTTGGACCCTTTCAGTCTCAGTAACTACAAGGGTGGATAATGGTATTTGCTACCGAACCACCTCAGAAGTGTGGGCTAAGAGAACCAAGGAGAGCATATGGAAGAATCAGGCACAATAATTCTTTATGCCTCACCAGCCGAGGGAGCTTCATAGCCACTGTAACTGATACAGACTGTCAGGGTTGGGATATGGAGGAATGTGTGCATGGAATTGCCCTTCCGGGATTACCAGATCCCATCAGAATGTAAATCATTTAACAGTGTACAAATGATTTAACAGAAACACTGTCCAGGGTTTCCACAATGGCCCATTTCTACTTGAACGACGTTCCTTTCCATTGCCACCAAGGACATGCTGGGCGCTCACATGCACGGCCCCATCTGGGGATGTGTGCTCTCCTGTCAAACATTTATGCCCGCGTTGCAGCTAATGGTCAATGGTGGGCTAATCTTTAACCTTCAAGGAGAGGCTTATGTAGCATGCAACTCAAAACTAGCCGTTGGGAACAACAATTTGGCACATTATTGGACTCATGTGCCAAATGAAAGTGTACCTCCATTGGGGGGGTGGGGGTAGGGAGAAGCAGAGTAGCAAAGGCAGGAACGTTTTTAAAATTTCACTTTATTTTATGTAGCCTATTACATAGTTCCAGGAGAGTCGGTCAGAGATGAACCTGGTGGTGACCGTGAACTGGAATGTGCCATTATTCAGTCAAGCTCTCAAAAATGCACAGTTCAATGCCTGCCCCAATTTACCCAAGTTCTTCCTCGCAGCACTCGTCCTCAGGGTAACCGGGCACCCTCACCCTTCAAATGGGGTGAGTTTTCACCTTCTCTGACCTTGACCATCTCCCGGGGAAGATATTAAAAAACAGGGCAAGTCAAAATGTGGCCAGGAAGAGGGAAAAGGATTAAAGACTGACGTGCCTCAGACAGAACCTGAGCCTACACAGTCCGATGGAAGAAGAGAGGGGCATTAATCCTTCTCACCATCTCTACTTAATACTGAGTTCAGGACTCATCTCGTTGTCTGCCCTCAGGGGAGTCAGCAAAGACACTTGAAGGACATACGTTCCTACTGTGCAGCTTCTACTCCATTTTCTGATGTCTCCTGTTCATAATGCCCCCCTCCCAGCCCTGCTTTTTGCACCTGACCCTCCTGGGGGATTTCCATCTTTAAAATCCACTGAGATGCATCAGCGTTTGAGACTTTCTGCCCACACCACACATTTCCTCTTGTGCCTCAAAACCTATAAGCCAAGTTCCCTGAATCAGGGGGTAGACAGATGTTTCCGGGGGACCTCCTATAAGACACCATGCTCCAGCTAACATCCAAAAGATGACTCTCCCTTATTCTTATGTGACTTTTCTGGCAATCCGGAGGTGGTATCTTTCACGTGTCCCTGCTCCAGCAGAGAAAGTAAGCTAAATGAGACCCCACAGAGGGCATGCAAAGACCACACTGGGTTTTGGCTAGCTGAGGACCACACGGGACAGGGGGAGTGGGAGAGGGCCCATCAGGGAAGAGCTGTAGGCGCCTCCCAGTTGGCATGATCTCGAGGCTGGGGTATGACCCTCCTCTGTGCCCCTGAGGCTCTCAGAGCCGCTGGACAGACACATCTTGGGGGTGTCTGCTGAGTTCCAAAATCGCCTGGGAATCCAGGGTGGTCTGATGGGCATGTAAGAACCTTACGTAAGAAGCACGGGTACGAGGAAGGTGCTGGAGGGCATAACTGGAGGGCATCACTGGAGGGCATCACATTCCCTTCTACCAGCACCTTCCTCATACCCGTGCTTCTTACGTAAGGTGCTGGTAGAAGGGAATGTGATACCCTCCAGTTATTATGGCCAACTGGGGCTGTACTCTGGGCATCTGTTTTACTTACTACAGAATAACGTGTTGGGCTTTCTCTCATCTTTTGAAAAATGCCATGGAAAGACAAAACGTGACTATCTGCAGGTGTGCGCTTGGGTGCTCGGAGCGGGGTGGGGGAGGGTGGCCCCACTTCATCCCACTCAGCACTGCTTGATCCCAGGTGATTCACTAGCTGAGGGAAGAGGCCTGAGGTCATTTATCAGCAGCGTAACTGTGAACAATATTCTCAGAAAGATTTCCATATGTGGGTCTCCAAGAGTTCCAAATAAATGGCCCCAGGAGAACCATGAGCGGCAGGTGTTATGGACATTCTCCAAAAGTCCCGAGACCTGGAGGACCTCTTCACTATCCCCTCACTCTGAGGACTTGGTGGTGGTCTTCACACAGCCCCGGATCTTAATGGAAAGCAATCCTCCATGGCTGAGAGTGACAGAAATTCCAACTTTCCACATAAGATGAATAAGATAATTGTAACAGAAAACGTGATTAACCACCACATGCTAGGTTGACAAGATTTCAGTGAGGATGATCTATACCAAGTCCATCCAGAACAGCTGGCAGGGATGGCCCAGGGGTCTTCTCAGTCACCCCTTGCCAACCGCCGCCACCCCTCTTCTTACCACAAAATGCATGAAGATTTCCGTTTCTTGCCATCCTCCTTAAGATCATTTCTACCCTCACTGGAAAGTTCCATATACTAGTTCCCATCTCCCAACAGCTCTGGGACATTGAATAAATCTCTGGGTCTCCTTGAGTTTCATTTCCCTCATCAGGAGCAGGGGGATAATGATTTCTTTTCCAATTATTTTACTGAGTTTGGTGAGGACATGGAGAGGTGACTTGGAAACTCTAAGACACACTACAAACATCCTGACTGCAGTATTTACTTGGGCTCACAGGGGTTTATAAACTGACTTCCCCAGTGTTGACTCTGTTCTCAGCACTGGTGAGCATTTACAGGAATCGTGGTAAGACGTATTATTTTAAAGAGGAGGGCAGCATTATGTATACGTGTGTGTCTACCTGTGTCACTGTATGATCCAAGTGGTCCTGATGCCATGCCTGGCCTCCCTGTGCCTGTGTAGGTGGCCCAGCTCACTGCACAACTCAACAATGGCTGCATGAACAGCCATTCATGGTGCTGGACAGGACTGACGTGGTCTTGCACAACCGTCTTCCTCAGCCCTCTGCCAGTTTTTAGCCGTCAAGTTACTTCATGTTTAGCTGATGAGCCACTGGGGGTGATAAGCCACCCAGGCTGGGTCACCATAATCTCACTTTGTGGCCCAGCAATTCCTCCTGCTGCCTCTTGTTTACCACCCATGTCAGGACTCCGGGGAGCCTCCCTTTTAGAGGTTCCAGGCACCACCAAGATGATGAGCCCAAGTGAATTTGTTTCTAGACTTGAAAACGAAAGTCCCTCTCTGTCCTTTTTTTCCTCTCACCCCCTGTTACATGAGCACACACACTAACCCTGCAACAATTGCGCTAAGAGATAAGGAAGAGGATTCTGACAGTCTGAGATGAACATTTATGTTTGTTCCTTTGTGCTGTGGGGCCTGATTGTGGGCTTTGTTTCTCACATCTCCAGACAAGATAATACTATCTGCTCATTAGCAAAGCTCTTTGAAGATCTTGGATAAAAGACCACTTATTTCAATTCCAACAAGAGAAGATAGTGTTTAGCCCTACGTAGCAAATGTGATCCAGGGATGCTTATTTAAGTGTCAGTAACATGGGAAGCTCTCAGACCAATGTGGACATCTCAGAAAAGTGGGTGGAACAAGACCCCCAGCTCACACGAAGTAGGAATTTTTAGCTTCTTCTTTTCTGACATGATCTGCTCTCAGTGGGTACATGCAGACACACGACTTGGTAATTTCATAGGAAATATGCAAATCCTTGCTCCCTGGGTTTGGAAAGCCTTAATTAAGAGCAATTTCCTAAGCACTGTCTATATGCCTAGTTCAGTGATAGGTCATGGAAGGTGATCCTAAAAATTCACTCTGAAGAACGCTCATGCCAACTTTTCCTCCAACCCAAAGAAGGAAACTACAGTCAACCCTTAGATGGTGATCATGTGTTTTGTTTCTTTCGTTATCATTGTTGGGCAGGATAAGGGTTGAGATTAAGCATTTAAGTACGACAAATGTATTTAAGTGTGGATGGTCAATCCTATATTATCTATGGGATTCCTTCTTCTTCTTCTTCTTCTTTTTTTTTAAAAAAGATTTTATTTATTTATTTGACAGAGAGAGAGAGACACAGTGAGAGAGGGAACACAAGCAGGGGGAGTGTGAGAGGGAGAAGCAGACTTCCCACCAAGCTGGGAGCCCTATGTGGCCCTTAATCCCAGGACCCTGGGACCATGACCTGAGCAGAAGGTAGATGCCTAATGACTGAGCTACCCAGGTGCCTCGAGATTCCTTCCTTTTTAAAAATTAAAAAGACACTAATTTTATGACCTAGCAGTCGTGGTTGCAAGACTTTTAAAAATCATTGTGGTGACTAATTTTTTTTTTTTATAGATTTTATTTATTTATTTATTTGTCAGAGAGAGTGAGCACAGGCAGATAGAGTGGCAGGCAGAGGCAGAGAGAGAAGCAGGCTCCCTGCTGAGCAAGGAGCCCGATGTGGGACTCGATCCCAGGACGCTGGGATCATGACCCGAGCCGAAGGCAGCCGCTTAACGAACTGAGCCACCCAGGCGTCCCAATTCCTTTTATCAGTGGAGAGAAGGCAGGATTCATTTGCATAGCCCAATGGTGGGGCAAGAGCTGAGATTAGAATCCACATCCACCCGATCTCACCTATCGGGTGGGACAAGCATGCTGCCTCCTGTGGGGCCGGCCTATGGCTTCTTCAGTTTGGCAGGGGAAGCCACAACCAAAGAGAAAAGCCTTGGCAGGAGAGAGCTCTGCTTTCTTGTATGATTTTCCAGGGAACACAGAACATTAATGGCAGACTTCCCATGGGAGTCTCCCACCCAATAAGACACACATTTCTAAATGAGTTCTATCCATCCCCTGGTCATAATTTTTTTTTCCCCTCATCCACCTGTAACCTCAGTGAATTAAAACATATCAGAGGGGTGCCTGGGTGGCTTAGTAGGTTAGGTGTCTGCCTTCAGCTCAGATTATGATCACAGGGTTCCTGGATCGAGCCCACATCAGGCTCCCTGCTCAGCGAGGAGTCTGTTTTTCCCTCTCCCTCTGCCCCTCCCCCTGGCTCATGCTTTCTCTCTCTGTCTCTGTCAAATAAATAAATAAAATCTTTTTAAAAGAAAAGAAAACACCACACATCAGAAATGCTGTTGAGCATGCAACTGTGTGGGGTGTCAGGGACCCCACTCTATAGCCCCTCTTGCTCCACTTAAAGTTCACCATTAGAACCCTGTTCTCTCATGACCACATTCTAATCCTTGGCAACTTGGGTTGTTTGTGACCGTATTTTTCTGCTCTTTTTGTGCAAAACAGGGGACTGTAAAGTACAAAGCAAGGGGATGTGAGGGAGAAACCCATTGGGTCATGGGTTCTGCCTCCTGGTGAAGAAAGAGTGGAAGGCAGGAAGGTGGTGCTCCTAGTCTCGGGAAAATGACAAATAGAACAAAACAAAATGAAGCATCTTTCCTCACTTTTCTGCTGTTGAAAGATCAGAGGTTTGTTCTCTGAAGAAGATGAATAGGAAGCTGGAATGGGGCCCCCATCAAAAGCACCAGGATTAGAAAGGAAGTCTATACCCCAAGTGGAGCGGTTCCTTCCCCTACCCTGGAAGTGGAGGATGCGCCCAGACAGGAAGTGGAAGACCAGACAGGAAGTGGAGGATGAACACCCAGTTAAGAAATGGGAAGATTCTCCTCTGGAGAGAATGAAGAGCCATGGGAAAGGACACCTAAACACTACCATTTGGGGTTCCTACTGAAAGAACCAGCTCACCAGTGGATCACTCCACGAGGATGTCCATCAGGAGACCACCCCCTCCCAGGAGCCTCACTCTTCCACATGGATGAATGGTCCAAGATCAACAGACGACTGAGGCAAGCCTCCTACATGAAAGACAGAGACCAAACTAAATAGGAAATACACAGGGGGGAAAAAGACCCAAAAAGAAACAGGACACGGAATGTATATAATTAATATTGAAACAATAAGAGAATGGTACATTTAAAGGCAGTAACAGGATAATAGACAATACATTGTATACACGTAAAGAAAGATCAGATTATAACAAGTCTCAGAAATCAAAAACATGATCACAAAGGTTAAAAAGCCAGTAGAGATTAAACATCATATCAATGATGTTCTTCTAGGAAGTAGAATAAAAAGACAGAGATGGAAAATAGGAGATACAAGGTATCATAGAAGGCTATGCCCAGCATCTAATTAACATCAGTTCTATAAGGATAACATGAAAAAACAGAGGAGACACCATCAATGAAATAGTACAGAAAACTCTCCCAGAACTGAAGAATACCAATCTCTGGACTGAAAGTCCCCATCGAATACACATCCTAGCGGATTTACAAAGACCCACTTTAAGGCATACTGCCCTAAAATTTCAGATGAAGAGGAATAAAGAGGAAATCCTAAAAGAGCCTGTGGGTGGTGGTGGGAGAGGGCGAGAAGGTCTGCATACAAGGTACAGCACAGCAGACTTCTCACGAGCACACTCTGAAGCAACACCTTTGATATCTGAGAGATGTCTTCATTCCGTATTTCCATACCCACTCAAGCTATCGATCAGATATAAAGGTAGCACAAAGACTTTTTCAGATATGCAAGGACCCAAACATTGGACTTCCCATATGCACTTTCCCTGGATTTACTGGAGGATGTTCTCCAGTGAAAAAATGGCGTAAAACAAAACACAGGGAGACTTGGGATGCAGGAAACAGAGGACGCACTCCAGAGCTGGGTAAGGGACAGACAGGAGGGGGAAAGGGTCCCGTGCTGAGATCTGTGGCCAGGCCAGGTCCAGACTAGAGTGAGAGGATGCAGGATGGCTATAGGGAGGTCCCAGGACAAACAACAAAGGAGGCAACAATAAAAACGAAACCAAAGAGAGGAATGGATGGATGAATTACCCAATGCATTTGGAAATTAATGTGGGCATGCACTTGGGAATCTATAGGAGCACTTGGGAATCTATAGGAGCTCTTGGGGAAAAAATGATGGGCCCATAGAAACTAAATAAGTAACAGCAAGGCAATTATTACCTTTAGGTAAAACGAGTGGTTGTCTAAAAAGGGTGCTGCTTGGATTAGTTATATTAATGTAATGCTGGCGGCTGGGGCTTCTACCCAGAATGGGGCTTACCAGCACTTTGGGAAAATGGGAAATGGGAAAGTGTGGGTAGTTGTATTGGAGACCTTAATCTTCACCCATCTCAGTTGGAATTCGATAAATCTAAAATGGATATAATCAAGGAATAATGATTTGTGCCAACTTATTTGGAAATAGAGAGGTAAGAGATAGCTGAAATTGCTGAAGGTGCTGGGACTTGGGGGTGGGCTTTTTTTCTACAATAAGCCTCTTAGAACCATCTGACTTGAAACTGCATCACATTACTTTGATAAAAGTATTAATTAATTTAGAGGCACCTGGGCTCAGTCTGTTAAGCATCCGACTCTTGATTTTGGCTCAGGTCATGATCTCAGGGTCATGAGGATTGAGCCCCATGCTGGGCTCTGTGCTGAGTGTGGAGCCTGCTTGGGATTCTCCCTCTCCCCCTGCCCCTCACCGCACCCCCTCCGCCACTCATGCACACACACACACACTCTCTCTCTCTAAAAAAAAAGTATTAATTGCTTTAAAAAGTGAAAGAAATAGTGCTTGAAGGCAGCTTACTTATCTGAACAATTCAGATTCTGGTACACTGCAGGGATCATTGACGAAGAAACAGAGAGAATCCTGTGCTGGGTAAACAGAAGCCCTGTCTACCAACATCATGTCCAGGCTGTGTGCCTGGCACTGCCGTCTGGGCTTCTCCAGGTCCCCCGCAGTGCTGGGGGGGCAGCGTGGGTGGCACACAAAAACTCTCAGTCGAGACGAACAACTCGGGTCTGGATCCAAGTGAGCAGGAGCTCATAATGTTCCCTGCGTGGAGCTAAACTAACCACACTCATGCTTTACCTTGCTTCATCTTTCCAAGAAGGGTGTGGGTGCGTTCCTTTAAGATTTATTTATATATTGAGAGAGAGAGAGAGAGCAAGAGCGTGCACCAGTGAGTTGGGGGGTGGGGCAGAACAAGAGCATCTCCAGCAGACTCCGTGCTGAGCACAGACCTGGAAACAGGGCTCATTTCCACGACCCTGAGATCATGAACTGGGCTGAAACCAAGAGTTGGATGCTTAACTGAGTGCACCCCCAAGGCACCAAGGGTTGGGTCCTTTAATGTCCTTGTTCAACCAAAGAGGAAGACTAAGCTTGGAGACATCAAAGAAGGCGTCCACATTCATTGCATGTACTAGGAAGCAGAGCTAGGACAGGGACCCAGGTGTGCGGGACTCCAAACCGAAACTCCAGATCACCCTCTGCTACAGGGCCTTCTCCCACCAGGCCAGCATAGTTAACAACAGTGTAACTGGACCACGCCACTTGTTCAATCACTTAACCTCTCAGACACCATTTCTTTCTGGGAAAAGCTAATGATTCTGGCTCTACCTCTCAACTGGGCTCAATTAAGATAATATATGGGAAATTTTTAAAGAAGCTTAAAGTGCCAATGTATGCAAATGCATGTATTATTTTTGATGACAGGAGGGAGACAGGTGGTCTTACTACCCTACTTGGTCCCCTACTTAAGCTTCAGGGTAGCGGGTTCTAGTAGGATCCTGCGGAGACAGCTGGGGTTCTAGGTGACGACAGCAGGCAGGTCAGCAGGCAGGCTGACACTGGGCGTGTCTTGGTCCCAAGTGTGGCTGGTCACCTCCCCTGGAGGATCTGTAATGTTAAATTTGGAGGATTTCTTCTCCTTTTTCGTTTTCCATGAATCCCAGGTTCTTTTGCGAGTACGATGTTCAGAAGCACTGCAGCCTTCAGCTCTGGCTAAACATCTGTGACTGGACTGAACTGAATAACTCCGAGTGAGAAACAGTTTCTCTCCTTTTCCCCAGGTGTCTGGACAAGCACGATTTGGGGCCACCTTTTACTTGGCTGAGATTTCATCAGTTGGGGAACTGGAATTTCCAGACATTTACACCCCGGGTGCCCCCTGGTGGACAGTCTCTTGTTTTACTTCCCAACTTTCTCAAAGAGCTTTCACATAGATGAAACAAAAACCCTCAGAGACTCTTGTAATCTGCAAGCTATGGAAGGCTGGTCTTAGTTCCACGCTAGAATGAGAAAAATGCATTTAGAGAGAAGAAGGATTTTGCAAGTTCCTGGAATTGTATTTAGTGTCTTTTTCCTCCATTCAGCAAAAACCCAAAATACTGCAGTCTGAGTAGTCTGGGTTTGAGCCCAGTTTAAGTCCTGGCTCAGCAACTGTCACCAAGAGAGGTCCTTTCACAGAATTGAACTTGATCTATACCAGGCCCTTCATTATTGTGGTCATTTGCATTTGGAAGGACTATTCTGTGCAATAAGTGCGCTGAAGTACTTCCAGAAGGAAGACTGACAGCTGATGTACCAATCCAACTCGTGCATGTGTTTTAATGTTTGGTGGGTTTGGGGCAATCCCTTAAAATAGGGTTTAGTTAAACTTGAAAATACAGGCAGTGGGATCTCCTCAGACTCCTTCCTCAGCCATTGACCACTTCACCAGGAGCCCACTTAGCTTTGAAGTCCTCCGTGGCTGCTGGGCGGGGGGGGGGGGGGTGCGGCGGGGGGGGGGGGGGGGCAGGGGATCTCCACTCTTCCAGAGATCCTGCCCTCTGGGGCTCAGAGGTGGCTGACTTGGAGTCAGGTTGCCAGCTTCTGATCTGTGCCCTTGGGTGAATCTCCTCACTTCCCTGTGCCTCTTCTTCCTCCCAGGGGAA
Organism: Taxidea taxus jeffersonii; assembly: GCA_003697995.1. NCBI lineage: Eukaryota > Metazoa > Chordata > Mammalia > Carnivora > Mustelidae > Taxidea > Taxidea taxus. The sequence continues at coordinate 45,484 of RCUC01150693.1, forward strand.
ACAAGGATAAAAAGTAGTATTCACCTCTAGGTGCTGGGAAGATTCAGCCACACAACTTATAGAAAGCGCTCAGACCCAAAGCTATCCTTGATGGCTGTTGATGAGCTGACCTGAGGAGATGCCCCAAAGTCTGCATTTGTGCTGCACAAGGGACAGCAGTGTGGGCTTTTCCTTCAAATACCTTCTTCCAGTAGAGGATCTCAGCCCTGGTGGTGTTTGCAAGCCCCTTTCCCCAGGCAGGAGGTGTGTGGGCATTTAGGGTTGGCCAATGAAAGGAAACGCTGCAAACATATGGGGGAACTGGACGCAGTGCAAGGGAGGGACCATCCCACTCAATTAAGAATTGTCCCTGAACAGACATGTCTCTAAAAAAGATGTACAAATGGCCAATAAGCATATGAAAAGATGCTTGGCATCACTAATCATTAGGGAAATGCAAATCAAAATCACAATGAGATACTGCCTAACACCCATTAGGACGGCTATTATTTAAAAAATAAAAACCCACAAAATAACAAGTGTTGGAGAGGATGTTGAGAAATTGGAAGCTTTACACGCTGTTGGTGGGGATATTATGCGGTGCCGTGGAAAAATCTACTGTGGTACTGCGGAAAATAATATGGCAGCTCCTCAAAAAATTAAACAGACAATTACCATACAATCCACTTTTCGGTATACACCCAAAAAAACTGAAAGCAGGGACTGGAAGAGATATTTACAGACCCATGTTCATGGGAGCATTATTCACAACAGACAAAAGGTGCAAGAAACCCAAGTATTCATTGGTAGATAAATGGATAAACAACACATGGTCTCTACGTTCACTGGAGTACCATTCAGTCTCTAAAAGGAAGGGAATTCTGACATGCAATGCAACGTAGATGAACCCAGACGTCAAATGCCAAGTGTAGTGTGCCAATCACAAAAGGGCAAATACTAGAGGATCCATGATACGAAATGCCTAGGGTAGTCTAATCCACAGAGAAAGTACAAGCGTGGTGGCCAGGGGCTGGGAGGTGTATAGAACAGGGATTTTGTGTTTACGAGAGGAAAAAGATCTGGAGATGGATGGAGGGGATAGTTATTGCACGAATGTGAATGCGCTCAATATCACGGGAACTGTATACTTACCAGTAATTAAAATGATAAATTTTATGTGTATTTTAGCATAATTAAAAAATTTGCCCCACCTGAAATGCCAATAGCATCCCTTTGAGAGATATTGCCAGAATATCTAAAAATGGTCAGAGATGCATGGGTTTGGTTATAAGAAGTCCACTCATCCCTTGCATATAACACCCAGAGCTCCTCATAACACATGCCCTCCTTAATGCTGGTCACCCAGGTACCCCAACCCCCCTCCCTTCACCCCGGCAACCCTCAGTTTGTTTCCTACAGTAAGAGTCTCTTGTGGTTTGTCTCCCTCTCTGTTTTTACTAAATTCTACCCCTGAAATTAATAATACCCTATACGTTACCTAATTGAATTTAAGTAAAAAATTAATTAATCGAAAAGGAAGAACTATACATACTAGAGAACTAAGGGACAAAGAAACAATTTAATAAACGGAGAAATATTTCATAATTATGAATGGGAAGAGTTAACGTTTTAAAGTTATATATTCTCCCTCCCCTTCTGAATTTTTCTCCATCATTCAATACAACTGCAATTAAGTTTTTTGTGTTTGTGTTTGTTTTGCTACATCTGTAGCAAGCTCTCTTAACAATTCTAACATTTATCTGGAAGAATAAATCAAACAGACTTCTGCAAAAAGAAGAAGAAGTCCATTCGTCCTTAGGGGCCCTGTCTATGTGGACTAGTGCATCTGCCCTCCCCATCCATGTTTCTTCTTTGTCTCAACTGCCAAAGAAAGGAGACTCCAAGGAGCCAAAACTTGATGAACTCCTCATGGAATCAGGAGTCCCGTTGTTAAATGGATAGTATTATTTCAGGACGTTCTCATTTATTTACAGCAATCCACTTATAAATGACCTATGCTAATCAATAAAATCACATTGGGGCAACAACATGGGATTTCTGGCTTCAAATGATACTTCCGGCTTCCAGTGGAAAACTAAACAGGAGGAAAGAGTTCTTACCTTGTAGATACAGGACTTAGCATTCAGAAAAAAGAGCTCGATGGTAGCATTGTCCTTCAGGTATGAGATGCTTTCTATATAGAACCTGAAAGAGAAAAACTGCTAATGAGCCACAGAGGCGGAAAATGATCGAGCCGAAAATCAGCTCTTTTCTGAGCTATAGGATTTGACATGAGGACCAGAACTCCCCATCCTAAATGACAAAGGAAAAGGTGAGATCAGTTGTTTGCATATGGTTCCTTTTCAAAAGAAAGCAGTTTCTCAAGATCCTTTCTGGTACATGAGGACTGCCATGCCTGACAACCTTGTCTAGAGCCAAGAAGCCGGGCCTCCCACCAGAGGGGGTTAAACTCAACCATCGCCTTTCTGTTTTCCTAAGCCGCTTTCCAATTTTTTAATAATATTATTTGATTTTCATACATTGCTTTTTTTGGTCCTAATCATTGTTGAGTTGGATTTCTTGAGGATAATTTCTCCTGCTCAATTGAAGAAGGGGGCTATAGTTCTCTTTGAAATGGTTACAATGTTATTTTTCCAAAGGTGGCGAGGTGCCATCTTTCTCCGAATCCTGAGAGCTATGGCAGTGCTCTTCAGGCTGTGTTATTAACGCATTTTAGCCAAACGAGAATTGGATTTTTATCCAGATGGAGCTTAAAGATTTCTTTCACGATGAAACATGCTGAAATTATTTACGTTTACATTTAAGGCACCTTTTTACGTATCGACTTTGGAGTTTATTAAATCACGTAATCAGATTAGGCACTTGTACTTGTCTAGGGACCAGCACGTGCAGGGAGGGGGTGATGGAAGGCAGAGCCTTGCTGGGGAACAGGCTCTAAGCGGGGCCTCTGGATACCTGTCACCCAGAAACTGAGGCTACGCCGAGGTGGTGGCAGCAAGTGTGATGGGAAAACAAGGGCTATGTTCTTCTAGAACAGTGTTACAATATGATGGAAAGAATCCTGGGGAGGAAGTCAAGAGGCCAGTGATCTGGTCCTGGTTCCATATGATTTAGGGCAAATCACTTCACCTCTCCGGGCTTCTGTTTTCCGCACTGTAGAAGAAGACTGCGGGACCCAGTCGGTCAGTGGTTCTCCACCTGAGAAGTCTACCGCTTTCAAATATTGGAAACTCATTCAGATGAAAATAATAATCACAACAGCAAAAACAAGAAACCAGTATTTCATGAGGCTAACAAAACACACCCCCAGGCAAGGACAAGCCCACAGTCTACCAGTTTGCAACCTCTTGTCTGCAGACAAATAATGTTTTCGGTCATTCTTTCAGAGAGAGAGAGAGAGAGAGAGAGAGAGAGAGAGAGTGTGTGTGTGTGTGTGTGTGTGCGCGCGCACAGAGGCTGCTGTGATGACTATCACACAGATTCATTTAAATTTGTGAGTGAATCCACAGTAACTTCAGATACCAGCACATATTTTCAATCAACAGGTATTAATGCAATTACCACCATGTGAGAGTCTACAGAATGTTTGGAAATTACAGTATGGCCCTCATTCTTGCAAAGCTTGGGAATGAGTAGGATCCTTAGTGGACCCCGGCCACCCGCTCTCTCCCTGCAAGAAAAAAAAAAAGCAAGCACCGGCCCCCTGCTTTTTGGAGCAGGTATTTTAGGTCATGGAGGTTCTGTAAAGGGTCTACAGTGGTCCCCCTTACAGCACAGTGGTCCTGAAGGAACCGCAAAGTGGTACAACTTCCTTGTCTCTACTAGTGGAGACTTGAAATGCAGTAGCAGGACACTTGGGTTGCTTAGTTGGTTGAGAGACTGCCTTGGACTCAGGTTGTGATCCTGAGTCCCAGGATCGAGTCCCACATACATCGGTCTCCCCGCTGAGCGGGGAGTTGGCTTCTCCCTTGACCCTCTCCATCTAATGCTCACTCTCTCGCTCCCATTCTCTCTCCCAATAAATAAATAAATAAATAAATAAATAAAAATCTTAAAAGAAATGCAATAGCAAGCTCTAAGTCTTAAAGCAAAGTAAGTTAAATTGGATTTAATTAATTAATCCACATTTGTTGTGAAGGATTTTACTAACTGGGAGTAGTAAGAATAGCAAAATCAGAAGGAAGGATGGAAGGAAGAAAGTAAGGAAACGGAGAAGGAAAGGGGGGGAGGAGGGAAGGGAGAGCAGGGAGTGAGAGAGGCTGACTTGCAGGCACGACTCATAGATGAATCTTGCTTCACACCTTTGTTCAAGCTACTGCTCTCGACCCAGAAACCACTATCCTCTACACCCCAAGCCCTCATTCAGGAACACCGTGTTTCCTGGACTCCGCTGATGGCCCCCAGGGAAGAGGGCTCCTCCTCTGCTTGCTGGGGGTGCCCCAGGGTCCTGCATTTTCCTATTCCCTGGGGCATCTTCTTTCTAGGCTGCAGTGAGGCCAAATCCCACTCATTTTTGTATCTCCACCACTAATACAGCACCTGGCACATACATGGGCTTAGCAAGTGTCTGGGAGGGAAAGACTCTGCTTGTCAGCTTCTGCATGAGGGGGAGGAGCTTAGTGATCCCCGAATGTCCTGAAATTCCTGGTCAGGGGCTCATATTCTGCATCTGGGCCCTGTCCTCCTGCCCTTTCCTCACTGTCAACATGGAAAGTTGCACAAGCAGGCGCTGATCCCCTCGAATCTTAAAGCCAGGACAACAGCAGAAGTTTCTGGAGTTTGACCGTGAGTGACCTCAGTTCTACAATAATCACTCTGACTCTAAATCTGCTGGGTCTGAAATCATGTAATTTTTAATGCAATGCCTTGTGTCTTTTCTGCATTTGTTTCGATTCTTGAGAATTAAGGGGTGAAGACATTCGCTACTCCTGCCATCCATTTTCTCCTCAATAGTAGGAGGAAACATAACACCCCCCACTCTCGCCAGAACCGAAGTTGGAAAGGACAGAGCAGGTTCTGTTCTCTGAGACAGCATTCATCTCCCCTGAGTTCCACGGGGTCTGGCTGGACATGAGGCAGGAAGGTAGAGAAAATAACCTACTCTGAGAAGAGGAAAAATAAACCACCTCCTCTTGACAGAAACTGAGAAGCAGGTTCCTGTTAACCTTTATCACAGAGAAGCAGCCTGGAAAACAGTGTGAGCTCCAGGCCTGTCATATTATTATTCTGTAATCCTGGATATTTAACGCATCCTGAACTTTCCATCTGTGCTAGGGAACTTGTATCAAAATGCCCAGAGAAAAACAGACCTCAGACATCTCAATCCACACACTGAGGCTTAGGGCAAACTACAGGAGCACCAGGGAGAAGAAACTTCTGGAGAAGTGGGAAACATTGATGGTTCGGTTACACAATCGGATTTTTTTTTAAAAAAACAGTTCTGTCCTTTTTGATTTTCATGAGAGCTCCTCGTTTTTGCCAGTAGGGGGCGATGTTGCATTTCCTTAACCACCAGTGTGCAGGTTGGGTGGGGGGATTGGGCAGCGCTTCCTCATAGACCTGGTTCACAAAGAAAATTCCAGGTCTCTGGGTAAAGTCAAGGAACTGAATGCTTTCGTGTAGATTCACAGGGTCTGCACGGACAGTTCCAAGTCTGGCTCTGTATTAACTTTGGGGTTCTGGTGCTTTGACATTTGGGGCCTTGGTGGCTTTGAAGGGATCGCCCCTCCTGGGGCTGACCAGTTCCTTGAGAGAGGCCTGAGCTTGCCTTTCCGATGCAGACCAGCCACTGGAGAGCTCACACACCCTTCCTGCTCCTTTGTAGGGCCCTCACACCCTAGGTCACATCCCTCCTGCCCTCATCACCCCAGGGCCCAGGCCAGGGCCCAGGCCAGGGCCAGACAACTCTGTACAGCCCCTATGCCCCAAAGCCTGCTGAAATTATTCAAAGAAGCCAAGCCTAAACCTGATTACCCTGCCTCACCCATTCCTTCCTGTAGAAACCACAAAACAAAGGCTCTTCCCCACATTTCCCCCCACTCCCTCTGCCACCTGACCAACCCTAGTGCGCCCCGGGCAGCGCTGCCTGCAGTAGCGTGCCCCCTCCTCTTGCAGACTGTGAGTAGCAAGCTGTCTTTTCAATGGCCACCATCCCCTGATGGGTTGGGAGTACCTGCACCCGAGTAATAATAAAACTTACTTTAAAACGTGTTCTTTGGCACATTTAGCAGGACTGAATCAGATGGCTTCCTCCCCCCACCACCCCCCACCCCCCGCTAAGTCAAAGGGCCAACCTTTGTTCTAGGCCCAGGGCAAACCTGGGTAAGTCTGTTCCCTGAATAGCATCAGCAATGTCACACCCCACCTGGCCCAGATCATGCCAACCTGAGCTCCTGTATCTGATACTCTGAAGCAGGAATAAATATGTGCTGTGCTCCTACATGTCTGGGCCTATAAAAAAATCAAGAGGCTCTGCAGCCTTGGGGAGTCTCCTCCCCTTTAACCCGCAGAAACCTCGGACAGCAGCAGCTTGAGCGAGTGTCCGGCGCAGGATGTCAGTCAGCTGGCCCCCTCTGGACAGCCCGTTCCTCCTCTTCCCTCTCACATCCACCCCCCGCGCTGGGAAATCACCGAATCTTTACAGCAAGTGTTAATTAAATGGACCACTGATTTCATTTTGTCAGGAACACAAGGGTCACATTTGGAATGCTGACTTTTAGTAGCAAAAAGGAGCAGCGGGAATGAAAAGGACTGTGAGTTTCTGGGGCTGACTATCTCTGATCTTTAGAATTTCAGCAGCTCGGAAAAAATCCTCACTGGGGCACCCAGTTGAGATCTACCAAGTTCTGGTTAGCAGGCACCTCATTTTAAGATCCCTGCCTTTGTTGTTACTATGGTGACAGCAAAGAATAACCGTGTCTCAACCATCCAGGAAAGACACCGACAGGCCATAAACTCGGCTGTAAAGTCCCCACTCCCCGATTAAACCTTCCTGGGATCGCCTCTCATTCTCTCTCTCTGTCCTAGTGCTCACTTCAATTTACTGTTGGTGAACGTCAGTTTGAGGAGACAAATCTAATCTCTTATTTATTTTGCTACAAACAGTGGAGATGATCATCGTTGCAGGGACACTTGGCTAAAGATGACACAATTGAAGCAACAGCCCAGGCATGGAGGGGATCATCCTGAGCACAAACGTGATCCTACAGAAATACACAGAGATGTCCTTGGGCGTGCAGGGAAATTTTTCTTATAATTTTTCTTGACCTGTTTCTTAGGCGTGCCTGGTGAATACGGTCAGAGGGTCATTGCTCTCAGATTTGGGGAGTTTGTCTCCTAGTCCCAGGCAGTGGTCTGCAGAGGGATGTGACCTTGCTCACACACTGCTCACTGGGCTGATCATGGAGCTGCAGGAGGGGAGGCCAGCAGGTGCAGCAGTCAGATCATATCGGACATGCTAAGGAGAACGGCAGTGTAATGATGGGAAGCCAGGAATATTTTGAGGAGGGGAGCAGACGAGAATTCTGGAAAGCTACTCAGTGGTAACCTAGAGAAGACCAGAAGGAGCCACAATCAGGAAAGTGGTTCAGGGAGACTCAGAAGTGGGTATAGGACCTATTTAAGACAAAAAAGACAGGAATTAGTGAATGAAGGAAGGCAAGGAGGCAGGGGAGAGAGAACAGAGGAGTCAAGGTTGAGTTTCCGGCTGGATGTGTGGCTGTGCCAATCACAGAGATAAGGAGGTACCACAGGAAGAGGAGGAAGTTTGGGGGACAGAGAGATGAAGACACCATTGATTCAGGCGGAGGTGGGCAGAAAAGCACCCATGGAATCTGGGGCCTAGAGACTGCCAGTGACCATGGCGGTGATGGGGTGATAGGAGGACAGCCATAAGCTGAGGAGCCAGTGGGATGAGGAGAAAGGAGACGAGGGCAGACCTTTGGTGTGGACATGGGTGGGAGCAAGGGGGAAGAAGCTGAAGGAGGATGCAAGTCAGGGAGGGTATTCACTTTTGTCAGGGTAGTAGAGTCATGGTCATGGGGGGAAGAGTCCATGGAGAAGGAGCAGCAGAAAACAAAGAAAGACGGGAGCCTGGAAGCAGAGACCTCTCAGAGGTGCTGGAAGGGGCTGGCACTGGAGTGTGCATGGACCTGGCTGGCCTCAGACGCTGGGCTAGGGTCGGTCTCCCTCTGAGGGGTGTGCGTGTGTGAGTGTGTGGGCACACATGCAGCGGGAGGCTAAGGAGGCCATAGGATGGGCGACACGGTGATGTAAGGGAGCAGGAAGCTGCAGCTCCTTTGGGCCAGCTTTCCTTTTCTCTACAGAATCATAAGCAATATCAGCTTCTCAGAGCAAAGGAATGAGCTTCTGGTTTGGAATCTGTGGCAGGAGCAAAAGCTACTGTGGGCAAGGCAGGGGACACCGAGCAGATGCAACGGACAGAAGTGGCTAAGAAACACCAATAAGCTGTGTGGGCCTCCTTCCCTGACCCGGCCATTGTCCACAGCTCAGGGACAGAAATAAAAAATATGTGACTGGATTGATCCCACCCCACAGGTGTGTGTGCGTGCGAGTGTGTGTGCATGCACGAGAGCCATGGACACGTGGGGCCAGCAGCCAAGGGAGGGGCGGTCCTGGGGAAGGGGTGATTGTAGTGGTGCGTAACAGGCTTTAGACTGAATTGGCAGTGATAAGGACAGGCAGGGCTGAGAGGGACCCAGAGTTCAGGAAAACGGATGCACAGGCACACGAGGGTAAGGGTTCATGTGCTTTGCCCCCCACTCTACCCTTAGCTCCTAAACCAGTGCTCACAACATAGTCAGTGCCTGGCCGATGGGACCATGGAGTTCTTTATAGAAGAGGAAAGAGCAAAGTGCAGGGCAGAATGCCTCCCACTGGTGTTCACGCTGGTCAGCTAATGGCAAGAATTTCTCAAGTGGGGCTAATAGCAACCACCTTGGCTCCTGAAAGCTGCTGCTTTACCATCTGTGAGGCCCCTTCCTCCACCGCTATGGAGGTTCCAACCTGCCACCAAGCTTTGCGATTGGGAGCTGGCCCCCTGCTACTGGGGTGCTCTCCACCAAGGCCACTGAGAGTTCAGTAGGGCTAGATCTGGAATGTCAGGCCTGGGAGGGTTGCTCTCCGCACCCTCTCACCCAGGTGGGGGTGCAGCCGGGCCTGACGCCACCTCTGCAGATGGACCCTGGTTCTGCAGCCACAGCAGAGTGTGCAATGCAAGAGGGACCAAAGTCACCGATCCTGACTTGGTCTGTGGCCCTGCCAGAGTCTCTGAGAAGCAATCACGGGGTCGCTTTTCACTTGCAGAGAGAGAGGCAGTGTGGTGTAAGGAGGGAGGTCTGAAGTTTGGAGTCAGGTCTAACCGAAAAGAGGTGGTAACTTATTAGTGGTATTGGGAGGAGAATCAGCATGTTGGGCCCTCATCTCACTCCTGTCTTTATTTTATTTTTTAGATTTTATTTATTTATTTGACAGAGAGAAAGAGAGAGAGAGAACATGGAGGGAGAGAGAAGCATGCAGGGAGAGGGAAAGGCAGGGTCCAGACTGAGCAGGGAGCCTGATGCGGGACTCGATCCCAAGACCCTGGGATCGTGACCTGAACTGGAGTCAGATGATTAACTGGCAGAGCCACCCACGTGTCCCTCATCTCCCTCTCTTTACCTAGGAGTAATAACACGTGATTCGAGGTCTGTGAAGATTTACAATCATCCTGAATAATGGACGAGTGGTTAATAATGAATAGTTCCCTTCTCTCAGACCTTTTTCCTTTTTAGGTAATTACTAAGACTCTGAAATCTCTGTGATCACTCCCAGTGATCCGTGATCTGACTCAGGAGAAGGAAGGAGGAAGGTCCTCTTTAGGCTAAAATCATGGGTCAGTGAGGACAGATTCTCAGTCTTCTGTCCCACCATGCTGAGACTACGGCGCAGCACACCAGCCTCAGGCCCTTCGAGGACCTGCTCAGAGGAGCAAGCAGAATTCCCTCAATTCAAATTCATGTTATTTAATATATTGGGGTCTTGTTTTTCATCATCAGTTGAATGGAGGGGATAATTCTGCCCCCACTCTCACAGATGTTTCGAATATGCATTACAGCAAGAGAATATACAACTGCCAAATAGTAAGCCATGCTGGGATGGCAGCCCAAATTTAGCTCCCCAGTGGCATGGGGTTAATATTTCCACTGGATGAATTCCCAACTCTTAGCATGAGGCAGTCAGCCTCTTCCACGGTCTTTTATCGGGTGCTTTTATTTTCCGTTTCCACGAAGGCGAACGGTGCATGTATTACAGAGATGGAATCTCTAGATGTTTAAACAAAAGGAGAGAGGCTAGGAGCGGCAAGAGAGACTGCTTGTAGGCACGCACCTGGGCTGCTGGCTGTGCTGGGGCTGCTCCGGCCACCACGCTCTTGTTGAGAAAAGAGAAAGGTCAGCGTGCACACCAGAGAATTGCCCAGCCAGATGGGGGCTCCTCTATGGACCCTGGGATCGTCCAAGGTCTGAGTCCTTTATAAAGATAATTCATCCAGGCATTCCTTTGGAGAAAATAGCCTGCGGGCACCCCTGGAAAGGTACCCAGGTGTAAGTTGGGAATTCTGCGCAGGCACCAAGGTAAAAAACGCATAATTTGGCCTCCTCTCTTGGAGAAAACAGACACTTGGTGTTTTGCCTCTGTGTTGCTCAGTTGGCTGCAAAGTGGGGACTCTGGAAAGCGGGGTCTGGGAGCCAGGCTCCTCTGTGATGGGTGCCAAAGGGACACCACCATGGGAGGTGGCGGCAATAGTTCAAGTGACAGATGATGGGGAGAGGGGCAGAGAGGGCAGAGGGTGGAAACAGTTGCAGAGAATTAATGCACCTAAGAATCTGAGGAAGAGGAAAGACTTCAAGGCTGATGCCTACAGGACTGAATGGATAAAGACATCACAGATTTGAGGGACCACGGAGGGCCTGGGGAGGTCAAGATGCTGAGACTGGCTTTGGAGCTGCAGAGTTAGAGGCACTCAGGTGGGCCAAGACTAGACATAGAAACCTGAGGCTCTGCAGAAAGAGCGGCTTTTGTGATGAGCTACAGAAGGAATTCCGCCTGGTGACAATATTCTGCTAGGGGTCTGTCCCCAAATGTGGCCCGGGAGAGTTTTTCCCTGGACGTGTCCTCCCAAGTGCTGGCTGCAGCCACCTAGGAAAATGGGTGGCAGATGGCAGACGTATTCATTCCTGGTTCTCCATATTGTGAGCATGGGATTTATTTCTGCAGCTCTCCTCTGTGTATCTGGCGTCACAGAAGTCAGGAGCGACTTGGAATGACCTGCAAATCCTCAGTGACAATCTAAGGGTGCCCCAAGCTTTCTTCCAAGGCTCAGTCCCCAAAACTCACCAGTAACTCAGCTCATAACAGGCCCTTGCACAAAGCAGCTACTATACAACCAGCCCAGAATTTTCTCTTCTTGATTAATGTTGGTGAAAAGCAGCAGGAAGGAGGGGAGCTCCTGATGTATGGCAAGTGGACTCAGCCACCTTGATTACAGGTTAATGAAACGCTTAAATTCAACTGAGCCTTGCTGGATGCTGCCACACCCCCCTGGTGGAATTGTGAACTTTCCTTTACAGTTACTTTCCCATTTATCTGAGAAAATTGAGCCACCATTAAAGAGCCTGTGACATCAAGATCATGCCCATCAGTAATGGAAATGGCTAAGATTAGCTCTGGTAGGTTTGCCACTCTGAAACAAATAAAAAGGGCATTAAACGCAAGTTTAGATCTGCTCCACCAGCAGGGGTGAAGATATATACTCCGGCCTGGGAAATGGACCCTTTAATTCTCAGATAGGCTCTCTGATGCTTTCCATGGTATCAGGATGGCTACAATTAAAATTGCATTCCTGACCATGTTCCCTAGGAAAAACTGAACTGTGAATTGTTTGTCCTGCTCTTGAACTTGTTAACATATATTTTGTAAAGATTTTATTTATTTGAGAGAGTGAGAGAGAGAGAGCACATGAGTAGGGTAGGGGGACAGGAGGAGAGGAAGAAGAAGGCTTCCCAATGCGGAACTCGGTCCCAGGACCCCAGGATCATGACCTGAGACGAAGGCAGACACGTAATTGACTGAGCCACCCAGGCACCCCACTGAACTTGTTAACATATTTTAAAAGGATAGGGTGTGTGTATCGGGTATGAGTGCTGGTGTCCACTGAAAGACAGAGGCATTCAAGCCTAAATGCCCCCGCAGTTGTGCACAGTGTTGGTTCTGCACAGACACAGACTGGTGGCTCCAAGAACCAAGGGCTCCAGGAGCTGCTGGATCTGGACACACAGATCCTGGCTTTGCCCGTGAACCCAAGACATGACCCCCCTCTCTGCCTTGCCAAAACTTTCTGCAAATGATAAGTCTGGCTGACTTCATGTTTGCAAATGTTAACCGT